>VBSM01002616.1:1460413-1488801 GCA_008086735.1 Cheirogaleus medius | reverse complement strand
GGGCTTAAGCTTAATCCAGGATAGTATAAGCAGTGCTAGCTCGCTGTTGTTTCTCAGAATTGAGTAATATTCCACTGTGAAACATATACCAAATTTTAATTATCCACTCATGAATTGACGGGCACTGGGGTTGTTTCCATGTCCTTGCAATAGTGAATTGTGCTACCATAAACATTCGAGTGCAAATGTCTTTATAATAGATTGTCAAATCAGATTTAAACCTAGGCATGAAACCTTAAGAATCCTAGAAGAAGATGTTGGGAAAACCCTATCAGACATTGGCCTAGGCAAAGAATTCTTGAAGAAGACCCCTAAAGCAATCACCCCTAAATCAATCACCCCTAAAGCAACAAAAATAAAAAAATGGGATCTGATCAAATTAAAAAGCTTCTGCACAGCCAAGGAAACTATCATTACAGCAAACAGAAAACCTACAGAATGGGAGAAAATATTTTCTCTTTACACGTCTGATAAAGGTCTAACAATAAGAATCTATCTAGAACTCAAAAGAATTAACAAGAAGAAATCAAACAGCCCCATCAAGAAATGGGCAACAGAAATGAACAGAAAATTCTCCAAAGAAGACAGAATAATGGCCTGCAAACATATTAAAAAATGCTCAACATCTCTATTCATTAGAGAAATGCAAATGAAAACCACAATGAGATACCACCTAACCCCAGTGAGAATGGCCTGTATCAAGAAATCCCAAAACAACAAATGCTGGTGAGGATGTGGAGAGATAGGAACACTCTTACACTGCTGGTGGGACTGCAAATTAATGCAACCTTTGTGGAAAATAATTTGGAGATACCTCAAAGAACTAAAAATAGAAATACCATTTGATACAACAATAGCACTATTAGGCATCTACCCAACATTATTTTCTTGATTTCTTTTTTGAATAGTTCATTTTAGTGTATGTAGTAGTGTATAGAAACACTACTCATTTTTGTATGTTGATTCTAATTTCTGTTTTATTTTTTTCTCTTGAATCATGATGTTGAACTACAGGGTTTTAGTTAACAAACAATATTTATATTTCTGCTTTTTTTCTATTTTTTTCTTTTATTTCATTATATTATGGGGGTACAGATATTGTTAGCATTACACATATTGCCCCTACCAACCCCTCCCCCCCGCTGTGCTAGAGCTTCAAGCCTGTCTAACCCCCTGTTGGTGCGCGTCACACCCATTATGTAAGTATAATTAATTCCTAATTTAATGCTCTTGAAGCCACACAAAAAAGTAAATATATATGAAAAACATATGTATTCTATAGATAATATGAATTAATAGAAATATGGGAAAGCCTCACTTATGGCTTAGTTCCATGGACAATTTTTAGTACATGATGCATATTTACTTGGAAAGAATTTGCTTTCTCCAATATAGGGGATGGTATTCCTCTCTCTGTCTCTCTTCTTCTTCTCTGTTTCCTCTCTCTCTCTGTCACTCTCAAATCTTTGAAGGATGTTGTGTCATCTTATTAATTGTTCCTATTCCAAAGTTTCTGTATCTACATTAATTTTAGATATTCAGGTTTTAAAAAAATGTGTTAGAACCTCCCCATGATTTAAGTTTTATTACTTTTTCTTCATCTTTCCTCCACTTTTTGCTTCATGTATTTTGTCTGTCTAGCAAAGTGTATATAATACATTACTTTCTTTTTTAAATTTTTATTTAATTATTTTTTAAATTCATATTTAGATAGATTTAGGGATACAAGTTGTTTTTGGTTACATGGATGAATTGTATCGTGGCAATGTCTGGGTTTTATTGTACACATCACCTGAATAGTGTACACTGCACCTGACAGGTAGTTTTTCTTCCCTTATGCCCCTCCTCCCCTATCCACTTCTGAGTCACCAGTGTCCATTGTACCATTCTGTACCTGTAGCTTAGCTCCCACTTGTAAGTGAGATCATGAGGTATTTGGTTTTCCATTCTTGCATAACTTCACTTAGGATAATGACTTATAGTTCCATCCAAGTTGCTAGAAAAGACATTATTTCATCTTTTTTTATAGTTGTGCTTAATTCCTTATTTCCATATAGTCATTGATTCAAAAATATTTCTTTTATCATTGTACCTCCAAAATAAAATTTCTGTAACATTGCTTGTTATACTCAGTTTCTTTAAGTGCATTGCATTGTTGCTTTTGTTTCTTATTTTTTTCTCTTTATATAAAATTTAATTTGGGCCTGTTTCCTGCAAACATTATGTAGATAACTTTGATTGTGTTTTTAAAATTTCAGTCCAAAAGGTATGAGTAATAATAGGTGAGAGAAATATTTTTTTACTCTACTCCAGAAGGTTTTACAATTTGCTTAAAAGATGAAACTTTCACACTAAAGGATTAAGAGTAGAACACTTTTTCCCCACTATTTTTTATAAATGAGCTAACTTCTCCTAGCATATTTACTCTAAGTGATTATTGCATAAAATTGTAGTTCACATAAATTTATGTATGATTTAGTAGTCTTATACAGTTACTTAATACGAAATAAATATGACCATACAACCTAATATAATATGATTTTATTAGCATTGGAATAAATTTAGGCAAAATATACCATATGTTTATATCTCTAAAGGCAAAGTGCTCTGATAGAAGCAGAGAAGCCTAAGGAGGTGCATGAGAGTGATTTTTCAACTAACATTTAGTCATTAAAAAAAAATAATTGATACAAAACTGCATTAAACAAAAAAGATTTGACTATTTCAACTACTTGTCTTGCTTAAGAGAAATCACAGGCTTTAGCTCTTCAGATGAAACTAAATAGTCCACTACTGAGTAACTATCAGTCTGGTTTATGGCCATTTGTCTGCAGTGCAGATTTTTGTGGAAAGAGCCAAAAGATATTTGGTGCTAATGAAATTTTTGATCCACTGAGTTTGGCTCTGGTTTATACTTTTCCTTTAATTTAATTAGTTGGCACAAATTCTGCCAAAATGTGTTCTATTTTGTATATGAAATGCCACTATAGGACTTCTAATATCTTGAAATAAGAACATTAAATGGAAGGGAAGTTTATTTTTATTTAGTGAAACATTCTTTCATCATGAAAAGTTGATTTCAATAAAAATAGGGGCTTCTTGGAAAATAATGACAGTAATATAATATTTAATATCCTTAAGTATCTTTTTAAAAACAGACATAACAATTAAATAGTAAACCAAAATCCATGAATAAAATTTATAATAAAAGTAGGTTATAAGATTCAGCTATAAGAAACAACTGTGATATAGCACCTCTTGTATTTTCCTGGATAGAGCTGGAACCCATTCTATTAAGTGAAGTATCCCAAGAATGGAAAAATAAGCACCACATGTACTCACCAGCAAATTGGTATTAACTGATCAACACCTAAGTGGACATATAGGAATAATATCTATCAGGTGTCGGGCAGATCGGAGGGGGGAGGAGGGGATGGGTATATACATACGTAATGAGTGCGATGCGCACCAACTGGGGGATGGACAGGCTTGAAGCTTTGACTTGAGGGGGGGGGCAAGGGAAATATACGTAACCTTAACATTTATACCCACATAATATACTGGAAAAAATAAATTAAAGAAAATATATCCCCATAAACCCAAATGGCAAGTTGGTGGGGGCTGGGAGGAGAGAGAAAACATGAAGGCTACAAGCCCTGCATTATTTGTCTTTATACATGAGGAAGCATGGAAAAACAATGAGGTGACTTAAAAACTGATAACAAGCAAGGGCAGTGTATGTAACCTAAACATTTGTACCCCCATAATATGCTGAAATAAAAAAAAAACAATTAACTAGGGTCCAATTTGAAAACAGCAGCTAAAACTAGGAATTGTTTTGCCTAATTCATAGCTGCTCAGTGCAACGGTCTGCTAGGAAGGTGTGAAAGGGCCAGAGAGGTCTAGCCCCTATGAATTATTGAAACTGGTCAGTCCTGGCTTCCTTCCAGAACAGAGTTCCACACTGAAGGGAGGAAAAATATAAACCTACTGAGAACTGAATTAAAACATATCAAGACAATGGCAATAAAAATTAAACAAAAATATCTACATAAAAATGAGAGAAAGAAACCTACCCAAAAGAATTTCAAAATTTTGAATACTAACTAAAAAAATAAAAACATGAGAGACCTCTTTGAAGCTATAAAAGCCATTCTGAAACAAACTGGCTTTTAAAAAGTTCAAGAAATCTAGTTTCATATGAAAATCGGCATATAAAATAAGTCTTGGATAGATAGCTAACTATATAGAACTAAATAAAATGAGAGGAGAATATAAAGGCTATATGCTAGATCAAAGTGGATATAGTAAAATCAGATATAACTGAGGACTAAAAAAGAACACATTTCAAAACTTTTAAGTGTGTTCATTCACCATTGTAGTTGTGGAAGTATTTATAGTTATTTGGAAAATAATGTGAATGTGATGGGAATAAGGCAAACGAGTAATTATTCAATACTGTAATTTTATCACCACCATGCCTCCTGGACATGAAAACAGTATTCTGATGAAAAAAGGAAGTAAGTTTAGGAATAAAGTAGAAGAGATTGAGTAGTCCTGCTGTCCTGAATTTGCATTGGAAATCAGTATGAACTTGTTGGTCAATTTACCCACCTATTTATCAATTGTTCTATCAATCTATCAATGCATTTTTTTTCTTCCAAACGCCATCAACAGTATAACATAGAAAAATTGGGTAAAAATGAGCATTCTCAGCACCCAGATTGTAGTTTACAATACCCATTTATTTAGAAAATGAGGGCTTCTTAAAGAAATGCTTGATTCCAGGTCTGAGGCTGGAAATAACACAAACAGTCTGGAAGTATCTTGTCTGTTACTATCAAAAGCAGACTAGAACCAACTGGAAGATGTGCTACCTGTCAAAGATAGACAACTTGATAGGACAAAGATAAGACAATTTAAACTTCAAAATGAGTTGAATCTTTATTTAAGGATGGAAACCCATCAAATATGTTTAAATATATGAGTTTTTAATGATACTTTAAAAATCGAATTAGTTACTTCAAGAGATGAAAGAGAACAAATATCTGAGAATCTTTCAAATAAAGGGAAGAATCAAGAGTTTATCCCATTTTTTCTATATAAGGTGTTAATTTTATTAATACGTTGTTGTAATAATAAATAATAAAGAAATAAAATAAGAGTATTAATTAGTACTTTATAATATGATAAATAGCAAACATTATTAATACCCAATTAATAGGTGAGGGAAAGTGAAACTATATAGATGTGTCTCAACTAATAATAGTACAAATGGTAGGATTCAACTCTCAAGGAATTACTGGATATAGGCATTAAGCATCACTGGCTACTAACACTATACAAAGAGACAAGCTAGAAAATTAAAATCATATGTGATCTTGCAAAAAAAATCTAACAAGTATAATTTCTTCCACGTTGTAGAAAATACAGAGGATAATGGAAAAAAGGAATTACAAAATGAGCATATAATTAGCAAACACCAGATGGGGGAGATTTGCAATTTAAATGGATTGTGTTTTTCAACTTGATTCATTCTAAGAAAAAGAAAAAGAGTTTGAACCTGTAAATTAAGAAGCTTAAGAGATATACCAAATTTTAAGAATTTGGGTAATACTAAATAATGATGTCTAGGGATACATTTTAGATAATGAAAAAATAAAGATACACAACGATATTATTGCATAAAAGATAAGATTGTATTTATTTTTTAAGGGTTGTGATTGAAATTGGGCAAATGGAAGAGTTTCTGTGCTTTCAATCAACAGAGTTCTCTCCATAGCTATAAGTTTTAAAATGACCTTTTATATTTAGTTGATTTTTTTATTTAAACATTATATCAAAGAATTTATTAAATCAATAAGACACTTAATATATACATGGTAATCTATTACATAGATGTATTAATAACACAATTCACTTATTGTAATTAAATTCATTATTATTTTTGGACAGATTACTCAATTTTTAAATATTATAAACTGTGCTACAATGAAAATAGCTACAATTTGCAAAACATTACTATATAAATGATTGTTGGGCTAAAAAACATGAAGAAATAAATATTTGGTTGTATTTATAAATTACTCCCCCAGAAATTTTGTGCCAATATATACTTTATGTTCTTTTGTATTTTTTTTATGATCTATGACCTTTATAATTTTCATAAAGATAATAATTCTTTTTCTATTAACATATTTAATATATTCTCATTGCTCAAAAATTGAAAACAAAGAAAAGCTTAAAATTAAATTTTGAAAAACAGATCTTTGAGATGAGTCACTGAGCCACATCCCCAAACCCTAATCATAATAGAACATTATATCTCATGCCAGTTTATGGTCATCTGACGTTTCAAATGGTATTTTGCTATTATTTGATTATTTGGATAGAGTTTGACATTTATAACTAAATTCCATGTTCTTAAATGTATTTCATATTTTACCTATTTTCCTATTAAGCATTTTATTTCTCTCTTATTCATTTCTAAGAATCCCTAAAATATTTAGTCTATAGATGCTTTACCTCTTTTGTAGAACTTCCAAATTGTTTACCTTTTACTTTTGTTTTTTTTCCCCCATGTAGTCAGTGTTTTTTTTCCCAATATAGTTCCATGTTGCTTTCATTAGGTAGTCTGTTTTTCTCTTATATTTGCTATTGGGAATTTAATTGTTCTACATTTTTATATTCAAATATTAAAACTTTTTGTTTTTATGCATGATGTCAGATGGGAAAAATCATACGAGCAACACTTTAAAATGTTCCCAAACTGCAAGTTCTTTTAGTAAGAAAGTTTCGATCAAGATTGAGAATTATTAGAAACTAATAGTGAAATTTAAAAGCACTTAATGATAGATAGAAGCATATAAATTGTAGGATAAGCCAAGAGTTCTATGAAGAAGCTTTTGGGGACATAGAATATTTGTACACTATGACATTAATAACGGTCTCTTGTCAATTAACTGAACTCATCTTTCACTTGCTGCCTTCCTGACCATGTTGTAGCAACACTGAGACTCCTTGCTAATCCTTGAACCTGCTAGCTAGGCTTCTACATACGCATTTGCAGTCCATTCAGCCTGGAGCTATCTTTCCTCAGACACATGAATGACTTGCTTTTTTTCTATTTTCAGTTCTACATTAAATATCTACTTTTTTTATTTTTTTAATTTCATCATATTATGGGGGTACAAATGTTAAGGTTACATATAATGCCCTTGCCACCAACCCCCCGCCAGAGCTTCAAGCGTGTCCATCCTCCAGGTGGTGTGCATCGCATTCGTTAGACAAGTATACACCCTCCTCCCTCCTCCAACCTGCTGACACCAGATAAATGTTGGGTTTTTTTGACATTTTGGTTACATTTTATATCTTTGCCTCTCCCTAGGAAGGGTTAGAGGTATGCCCTTCCCCTCCACAATGCTCACCACATCCCTAAGCTATGGGTCTACCCCCACTGACCCCGGAATCCCTGGTGAACACTACCACCATTTGAGCACCATAGTTTTAATCAGCCAGTACCAATTTGATGGCGAGTACACGTGGAGCCCATTTTCCATATCTTGTGTCGCCTCACTTTGGATAATGGGCTTAAGCTTAATCCAGGATAGTACAAGCGGTGCTAGCTCACTGTCGTTTCTTAGAATTAATATTCCATTGTGAGCATATACCAAATTTTAATTATCCACTGATGAATTGACGGACACTTGGATTGTTTTCATGTCCTTGGAATAGTGAATTGTGCTGCCATAAACATTCGGGCGCAGATGTCTTTATAATAGAATGACTTATGCTCTTTTGGGTAGATGCCTAACAATGCTATTGCTGGGTTGAATGGTATTTATATTTTTAGCTGTTTGAGGTATCTCCAAATTATTTTCCGCAAAGGTTGCACTAATTTGCAGTCCCACCAGCAGTGTAAGAGTGTTCCTGTCTCTCCACATCCTCACCGGAAATATCTACTTTTTAATGATGCTGTCTCAAACCAGCCTATCGGAAATGGCAATATCACTTCCCTTGACCCTCCTTCTCACATAGCATTACCACCATCTGATGGACTTAGGCTAGTTATTTATTTGTGTGGCCTAGTTTTACAACAAGAATCTAAGCTCCATAGATAGCAGGTATTTTTCCATTTTGTTCACCTCTATAGCAGTCCAACACCTAGATAAGTGTCTATGATATACCATAAATATTTTTGGATGAATGTAAGAATATAAAGTTATTATTACAATTTATTCATTCTGTAATAGTTATTAAGTAATGATTTTCAGGCCCTTGTGACATTGAGGAATCATATGATCCAGATGTCCGATCCCACTTTCTCTGCACTCTTGGCTACCAGCTGCAATTTACCTGTATCCCAGTGGGTTGCTGCCTGCTTACCTGGTGACTAAACCATTTATGGCACAATGGCAAACTTCTCTCTTATCCAATGGGTTGCAAGTACATTTTATCTTTGGGTCTGAACCCCAACCTTGGTAAAGAGACATTCCTTCAAATTTTATCCTCTCCTGGGGAATCTCTCTGTCTGTGTATGCACCCTTATATCTTCGAGTTACACCTTCATCAGATTTTAATACTTTTTACATTAAATTCCCCCTGTTTAAATTACTGTGTGGTTTCTTCCTATTAACTGGACCTAGAATTATGCAGATACCAATTCTAAAAACAACAAAAATATTAAATGTTATGAATAAAAATATATGCATATGTAAAAGATCTATACATTTAAAATGACATAATATTGATGAGGAAAACTAAGAAATACATGAATAATTAGAGAGATGTAGCATGCTCTGGATTAGAAAACTCAATATTATTAAGGTATACATTTCCCACAAAGTGATTTTTAGATTTAACTCTATTCTAAACAAAATTCTAACATGCTTTCTGGTAAAAATGCAATTGTCGTCTAAGTTATCAATTTCCTAGTGTAATATTATTTAAAATATTTTCTTGGAATCTTTTTAATGTGTTTAGAATAGGTAGTGAAATTTCCTCCTTTGTTCCAGATATTGGTGATTTCGGTATTCTCTATTTTTGTTTGTTTCATTATATTTTCCTTTATAGTCATCAGTCTAGCTAGGAGATTACAAATGTTTTCTATCTTTTAAAGGATAAAAGTGATCCATGTAACCTAAAATGTTTCTACCCCTCTAATATTTTGAAATAAGAAGAACCAACTTTTAGCTTTATGAATTTTCTGTACTTGTGTGTGTTTGTGACTGTTGAAATTTGTTTCAACTGTTCTGCTTTTATCATCATTGATTCTTTCCTTCTACTCCAGCGTTCTTTATTCTGTTCTACAGACCTGTTTGTCTATCTTGATGCCAGTATTGTACCATCTTCTTACTTTAACTTCATCATATCTTGAAAACAGGTAATGTTATCCCTTCAATTTTTTTCTTGTTTTTAATGCTGCTTTAGGTACTCTGGATTCTTTGTATTTCCATATGAATGTTATAAACACTTTGTTAGTTTTTCCAAATATCCTTCTGGAGTTTTTATAGGAATTGCATTTAATCTGTGGGTATATTTGGAAGCTATATCCTAACAATATTGTATCATTCAACCTGTGAACAAGGTGTATCTCTTCATTTGGGGAGTTTTCCTTAATTTCCCTCATCAGTGTTTCATAGTTTTAAGCAAATATTTTTTTCATTTCTATGTTAAATTTGTCTCTGAGTATTTGATATTTTTATGTAACATGAATGTATATATAAATGTAAATGTAATATGATTATATTTTTCAATTTAAATTTTCAATAGTTTGTTGCTTATATATAGAAATGCAATTCATTTTTATGTTGATCTTGTATTCTTAACTTTATCTTTCCTTGTAGACTACATCAGATATTTTAGGCAATCATGTCATCTGCAAATTAAGACAGTTTTAGTTCTTTCTTTCCTATCTGGGTGCCTTTCATTTCTTTCCCTATCATTATTTCACTGGCTAGAGCATCCAGTACAATGTTGAATAGATGTGATGAAAGCAGACATTCCTCTTGTTTGTAATCTTTAGAGAAAAGCATTCAGTCTCTCGCCATTAAGTATGATGTTAGCTGTAGGTTTCTTATAAATGCTTGATCAGGTTGAGAAAATATCCTTCTATTCCCATTTTGAGAATTTTCATCCGAAATGTATGTTAAATTTCATCATAAGATTTTTCTGTGTTTACTGAGATGATCATTTAAAAATTAGTATGTTATTATAACATGAAAAATTATACTGATTGACTCTTGGATGTTAAATCAACCTTGTATTTCTAGGGTCAAATTCACTTCATAATGATTTATTATCTTTTAAATTGTTGGATTCTGTTTGCTAAAATTTTTTATATCATTTTATAATCTATGCTCATGAGGGATACTGGTCTGTAGTTCATTTTATTTTATTTTTTTTAAATAATGTATTTGTCTGGTTTTGGTATCAGAATAATTTTGTCCTGATAACATGAATGGGAAGGATTGCCATCTTTTCAATTATCTAGAAGAGTTTGTGTAGAATTGCTATTATTTCTTAAATATTCGATAAAATTTAGCTGGTAAGTCAGCTAAGTCTAGAGTTTTCTTTGGGGGTTAATTTTTTAAACTAAAAATCAATTTCTTTAATAGATACAGGGATATTCATATTTTCTGCAAACTCTATTGTGAGTTATAGTAGTTGTATAACCTCCATTGTAAGGTTTCCTATAACCTCTGTTGTGAATTATAGTAATGGCATCTTTAAAGAAATTTGTCCGTTTCATCTAAGTTGTCAAATTTATTGGCCAGAATTTATTCATAACATCCTCTTACCATCCTTTTATTACCTGTAGAATCTAGAGTGAGAGTAATGTAACCCCTCTCATTCTAGATGTTAATTTGTATCTTGTCTTTTTTCTTGATCATCCTGGCTAGAATTTTATTATTTTCTCAAAGAATCACCTTTTGGTTTCATTGATTGCTTCTATTTTCATTTTATATTTCATTTACTTTCAATCTGAACTTTATTATTTAACTTGTTCTAATAACTGTGACTTTAATTTGATCTTTTCGTTTTTTCTCAGTGTTTAGGTTGAAGTCATTTGTTTTGAGACCTTTTATTTTTTATATAATATAGATATTTTGTGAAATAAAATACCAAGTAGTGCTTTAGCTGCATAAACAGTTTTTGAAAAATGTGTTTTCATTTTCCTGCAGTTCAAAATATTTTGTAGTGTCATTTTTGACTTCTTTTTTGAGATATGGGCTATTTACATTTGTCTTTTTTAGGCTTTCAGTGTTTGGAGAATTTCTAGACATTCCATGTATTTGGATATGTTGTTTTGATTTTCATTCAATTTGAAAGATCTTTTAAAGTTCCCTAGAGATTTTTTCTTTTTTCACATATGTATTGTTTAGAATTAATTTCAATCCTTTGAAATGTGTTGAGACTCATTTTATTGGATAGCATGTGGTCTATCTTGGTTCATGCACTGTGTTTTTATGCTGGCAGTTGTAATATCTAGTCTTCTATAAATATCAATTAAGTCAATGCCTTTATTGTGATTTTCATAAATTCATGTCTTTACCAACTTTTAATACATATATATTTTATTAATTCCCTAGAGATAAGTTTAAATACTTATAACTGTGATTGTAGAATTGTTTATTTCTTGTTTTAATTCTCTCTGTTTTGGTTCCTGTACATACATATAAAGACATATTTACAGTACTTATGTCTTCCTGATGAACTGATTCTTCAATCATTAGCAGTTTTTTTTTTTTGAGACAGAGTCTTACTCTCTTGCCCTGGTTAGAGTGCCATGGCGTCAGCCTAGCTCACAGCAACTTCAAACTCCTGGGCTCAGGTGATCCTTCTGCCTCAGCCTCCTGAGTAGCTGGGACTACAGGCATGCATCACCATGCCCAGCTAATTTTTTTCTATATATTTTTAGTTTGCCAATTAATTTATTTCTATTTTTAGTAGAGACAGGGTCTCGCTCTTGCTCAGGCTGCTTTCGAACTCCTGATGCCATCATTCTTCTTTAGCTAGAGGAATCTCATTTAGTATTAATATCTCTGGTAGTGCAGGCTTCCTGGTGATACATTCTATTAGCTGTCTTTTGTCTGAAAATGTCTTTATTTTGCCTATATTCTTCAAGAATATTTTCATAGGATATAGAATCATTAATTTTTCCATTGTTTTAGAA
This sequence comes from Cheirogaleus medius, assembly GCA_008086735.1. Taxonomy (NCBI): domain Eukaryota; kingdom Metazoa; phylum Chordata; class Mammalia; order Primates; family Cheirogaleidae; genus Cheirogaleus; species Cheirogaleus medius. Next base: position 1,476,626 of record VBSM01002616.1, on the reverse strand, counting down.
TTTTTTAGCTTCCATATTTTCTAAATCTGCAATCGTTCATATGATTGTTCTCCTGTGTGTAACCTGTCATTTTTGTCTGCACTACAGACATCTGTAGTTTTTCCAATACACTGATTTTAATATTTTCTCTTTATCTTTTGCTTTTTGTCACTTTGCATCTTTTGTGCCTACCGTGGTTTTCTTTGTATGCCAATGTGGGGAGAAACTGGAGACCACCCAACGATTCACTGCTTAGACCAATACATTTATATCTTTCTCTAACTAAGGACAATTTGGGGCTTTTTTATATACTGAAATATATTTTCTACCCATTTTCTTTCCCTCCACATTTCACTACTCCTCTTAAACATATGTTACACTTTGTGTTATATTCCCTTGAGTTTCTAAGGTTTGGATAATTTCTTTCAAGTTTCTTTTTCTCTCTGTTCTTCAGATTGTTTGATTTGTATTAATTGATCTTCAAGTTCACTATTTTCTCTCTCAATTCCACTATTCTGTTAAGAACATCTACCTTTTTTTAATTTCAGATATCATAGATTTTTACTTCTAGAATTTCCATTTTGTATTTTTCTCTTTTAATATTTCAAATATTTTCATTTATTGTAAGAATATATTTATAGATGTACTTTTTTTAATCTCACTGAGCTGAATTAAAATCTTTTCCTACACATTCTAAAATCTGAGTGATCACAGAGTTGGCCTGTATGAATTGTCTTTTTTATTGAGAATGAGACACATTTCTTGGTTCATAGCAATTTAAGTCATTTTGCATTTTACTTTGGTCAATGTTAATATTTTCTTGTGGAGACTTTGGAAGTTGTCTAAACAGTGCTTATGTTTTAGTGACCATCATCTATTAACATAATTGGATTAAAATTTTGAACTCTACTCTTTGCTGGCAAATCAGTGGGCTTGGAAGTAGATTCTTCAGCTCTAGTCAAAGCTTTACTGCAACCTCACAGGAGATCTTGAGAGAGAACCATCCGCCTAGCCACTCTCAGATTCCTGACCTTCAGAACTACATAAGTTAATAACTGCCATTGATTTAAGCTGTTACATTTGAAATAAATTTGTTACATAGTTATAGACAATTAACAAATGAGAGTTCATAAAGACATTTTTAAATGATGTTCTTTTATAAATATTGCTAAAGAAATGAAAAGACAAGTAATGTACTAGAAAAATATTATTTAAAATAAATGTATGTAACAAGTCTTGTAACCAGAATATATAAAGGTGTCTTCTGGCAAAAACCCCAATTTAAAAAGTGGACAAAAACCTGGATATTTCACAAAAAAACAAGACAAAACAAAGCAAAAAGAAATATAAAAATGGTCAATAAGGACATGAAAAATTCTCACCATCATTAATCTTCAGGGAAATGAAAATTAAAATCACAATGAGATACTACTACCCACCCACTAGAACAGCTAAATTTGAAAGGCTGGCAATACCATATGTCGGAGAGAACATGGAACAACTGAAACTCTCCTTTACTGCCAAGATTATTATGGGAATTAAAATGGTCATACACTTTGGAAAACTCTTTGGCAGTTTCTTAAAAAGTTAAGTACACCCTTATCATGCAATTACCATATGATCTAGCAATTTTTCTACTTATTTATTTTGTATTTACCAGAGATAACTAAAAACATATGTCTACAAAAGAGCTGATGTGAATGTTTATAGTAACTTTATTAATAAAAATTCCAAATATTATATACCTCAACTACTCATCAACAAATGAACACTTAAATGTATTGTTTTGTATCCGTGCACTACAATGATTCTAATTAGCATAAGGAACAAACTACTGATACACATAACAAGATTCACCTCAAAGACATGTTGAAAAACAAAAACAAACACAAAATACTGAATATTGTATGATTTCAGTTATACTAAATTCTGGAACATGCAAAACAATTCAGTGGTGATAGAAAGCCAATCAGTGGTTGCCCGGGGGTGGAGAGTGAGGGTCTGGGGACTGTCTGCAAAGGAATAAGATGGAATGTTTTGGAATGTGGCATCACTGAGGTGCTAGTTCCATGAGTACATATATTTGTCAAAATTCATCAAACTGTGTATTTGAAATTTGTGAATTGATTTGTATACAAATTACACCTTAATTAAATACATTTTAAAAGACAAACATTTTTGTAGAGAAAATGAAGCTATGCATTATTTCTATTTTCTAAATACAACTTAAATACTTACGATCACAGAGTGGCTAAAAAAGGGCATATACTGACTATTATTAATAAATAACAGACATAGGAATTTTTATAAATTTTAAATTTGAGATCCATAAATATTTCTTCCACATTTAAATTAACTGTGAAGATAAAGAAACCATGCTTTGTTTGTTTTTGTAAACTCTGTGCATTCGTGTACTAGAGATATATGTGTGTGTGTGTGTGTGTGTGTGTGTAGAGGAGGGAGGCATAGAAGGGAGGAAATGAGGCTAACAATATAAGAAGAAAAAAAGAAACAAAAGCAAGTACATTTTTCTATACTAAATTAGAACTAAAGTTTCCTCACCTATCTTTATGCCAATAAAAACATTGAGAATTCTAAATATTGAATATTGAAAGAGATACATAAATTGTTTTAATATAATGATATGAACTCAAGCTACAAAAATAAATAGCATAATAATGCTGCTAATTTAACTATTTCTATAATTTGCATTTTACTATCTTATTAATTTTTTTCGCTATTTTCGTCTAAGCTAATTAATTTCATGTTAGAGAAAGAACATCAGGGTTGGATATATAAGAATAAAATCTCTATCTTTTTCTTCTTATAAAATAAATTTGAGCAAATAATTTAGATTGTGTGAATCTCAGCTTAATCATCTGTGAAATGTAGAGAAAAAAGAGCACATATATGGGGTTTCAGTGGAGAAGGTGACTAATGATTGCAAACATATCTCTAGCTCTGATATTTTAGAATTTTTAGCTAAGGTAGCTAAAGTTTAAATTAAACTTATAATTTATACACACATAATATATATGTCTATTAATACTTAGAGATAATACACATTGAATTTGATTTTGAATTACACCCATATATAACAAATGAAATAATTGTTCTTTTTAAGCTTTATTGAGGTATAATTGAGAAATAAAATTTGTATTGATGATGTACAAGGTGATGTGATATATGTAAACATTATTAAATCAAGCTAATTAACATATTCATCACCTCACATACTTTTATCTGTGTCTGTGTGTGTGTAGTGAGAACATTTAAGATTTACTCTCTTAGCAATATTCAAGTATACATTATTGTAAACTATAGTCACCATGGCATTCAATAGATCTCCAGAACTTATTCATTTTGTCTAATTGAAATTTTATATCTTCCCACCAACATCTCTCCATCCTCCATCTTCTGCCCCAGGTCTTGGCAACCATAATTCTACTTTGCTTCTGTGAGTTTGACTTATTTAGATTTTATGTATAAGTGAGATCATGCTATATTTGTCTGTGCCTAGCTTAGCTCATTTAGCATAAAGTCCTACAGGTTCATCCATGTTGTTGCAAATGACAGGATATTCTTTTAATTTTTTAAAGCTGAATAGTATTCCATTATGTGTATATATGTATTACATTTTCTTTACAAATTTGCCCACTGATAGACACTTAAGTTAATTCAATATCTTGACTATTGTGAATACTACTGCAATGAACATGGAGGTGCAGCTGTCTCTTTGACATACTAATGTTATTACCTTAGGATATATATCCAGAATTGGAATTGTTGAATCATTTTATATCATACCATATGTAAAAATCAACTCTATTAAAATAGATGAAATGCTAAAACATAAGACCTGACGTTATAAAACTATTAGAAGGAAACATGTAGAAAAATTTTCTTGACATTGGTCTTGGCAAATATTTTTGGATACAAACTAAAAAGCACAGGCAACAAAAACCAAAAATAGAGAAATAGGATTACATCAAACTGAAAAGCTTCTGAGCAACAAAGGAAACAATCGACAGAATGAAGAGACAACCTATAGAGTAGGAAAAATTATTTGCGAATCATACATTTAATAAAAAGGTAATTTTAAAAAATGTAAGGAACTCAAACAACTCAATAGCAAGACAAAAAAAAATGATTTAAAAATGGACAAATTACCTGAATAAACATTTCTCAAAAGAAGACATACAAATGACCAAGAGGCACATTAAAAGTGCTCAACATTGCTAATGATCAGGGAAATGAAAATTAAAACCACAATGAGATATCACCTCACACTTGTTTAGAATGGATATTATTAAAAAGACAAAAAATAATAAATGTTGGCAAGTATGTAGAGAAAAGGGAACCCTTGTCCACCATTGGAGGGAATGTAAATTATAACGGCCATTATGGAAAACAGTATAGAGTTTTCTCCAAAAATTGAAAAAATTGTTCTTGATTTTGACTATTTACATAGCTAATTCAATGAAATGTTCATTTTGCTGAAGACCAAGATTTATTTTCTCTTTCCGTGAATTTTTGGCTATAGGCTATAAACTATGAGGAAAATAAAGAATATTCTAAAAACCCCTCAAAATTATACAAACAGGTTTTTAAGAAGATAATTTACCAAATCCATGTTATTAGTATTATCACTATTATTACAATATACTCACTGCATAAATTCTCTCACGTTCTATAAAAAATGTTATTAAATAAAGGTTTGAATAACAAGTCACTAGTTAATTACTTGATTTCCAGCATAACAGATGTATTCCCTATACATTTTTAATGATGTGTTTTTTAGCTTTCTATCCTCAAGTCACTGGCAAATAAACGTGGCAATTGGCAAAGGCAGCTGTCAAAATAAACAGTTGTTTCCCTCCACACACATACTGCTTTATTTTAATTGTAGGTGGGATTTTGTAAACTCATCACATTTTGGAGGATTTCTTTTTTTGTCTAAGAGCATGAAAGCAAAAATGGAATTCTAAGTTCCAAAGGTCTCCAAAATTAGTGATGCCATTTAATAAAATTATGAGAAGTGAACTATTTGGTGTTTATAAAAGCATCAGTAAGCAGAGCTCAAAGATCAATATTTCAAAATTTCTATTGAAAGATAAAGTGAATGATTTTAAGTCATTTTAGTCAGCATTGTTGCAAGTCCTTTAAATATATGGAGCCATAAAAGGTGTCAAATGAGACAGGGGAGAAAAATATTTAATATATAGTCTGAAAAAGAAGATTCCTAAAAGATACAGATCATATACACAGTTTCATGCTAATATATTAATATATCCCACTTTTCTTCTATTTCTAGGATTTATTTTTCTTCTTTACAAAGGGTGGGGCATTTCCTAGTGGTAGTTCATGTAGCCACTGTTATAAACTAAAATACACCTTTGAGCATTGATACGAAAGAAGAGAGTGACTGAAAATAAATAGCCATTAATATGCTGTGTTTCCTTGATGATTTACTAATACAGTTCTTGCAAAATGTTGATAGGAATAATCATAGTCATGCATTTTAGATGTAAATCTTTTTTTGAAATCTTCATGTTACATAAATGTCACGTAGAGAGGTATGAAGAATTTAAAAAAATAAAAGAAACTCCACAACGTCGGTCAGTATTTTCATGTAGGTTGTTACTTTGTGCGTCACAAATTTTATCCTAATAACCATAAATTGAATTATAATATAAGATCCAGCTTCAACACCTGGACCTCAGACAAGACACATAACTATTGTAAGCATCATTTCTCTATCTATAGAATAGGAAATTTTAGGACTTATATCATATTTTTGTTAGCAGGTAGGAAGCAAATAATACCTGCCATGCCAGGTATAAAACCTGAAATATATTAAAGATTATAAATGTTAATTTATATTCATGTTCTTATTCTTGCTTTGTGATGTTGTTATAATGTACAATATATAATTCAGCAATTATATCACTAATTACATAGATAAATTTATATTATCTCCCTTACTAAATAAGTTATGGTTGTAGTATTTGACAAATGTTATATTTTCAAAATGATCATGACTAACTGAATTAGAACAATTTCCTAATTAGTTTGTGATGTAATGTTCAACAAAACATTGTTAAATTAATGTAAAATGCGAATAATATTATAAATTTCACAAAGTGATATCTTAAAGGTGATTAAAATATTTCTACAAAGTTAAATGAAAATTCTGAATTACAAGAAAACCTTAGAAATATTGCAGGTTATATTCTAGACCACCAAAATAAAAGGAATACTGTGATAAAGCAAGTCACATAAATTTTTTGGCTACCCGGTGCATATAAAAGTTATGTTTACATTATACTGTAGTCTATTAAGTGTACATTAGCATTATGTCTAAGATAGAGTACATACCTTAATTTAAAAAAATACTTTATTGCTAAAATATGCTAATGATTATCTGAGCCTTATCCAGTCATAATCTTTTCGCTAGTAGAGGTTCTTGCCTCAGTGATGATGGCTGCTGACTGATTAGGGTGGTAGGTAGTGAAGGTTGTGGTGGCTGTGGCAACTTCTTAAAATGAGACAAGGCTAATGTTTGCCATATCGATTGACTTTTCTTTTTATGAAAAAATTATCTGTAGCTTGTGATACTGTTTGATAGCATTTTATCCACAGAATTTCTTTCAAAATTGAAATCAATCTTCATAAACGCTGCTGCTGCCTTATCAATAAAGTTGATATAATTTATAAATCCTTTGCTGTCACTTCAACAAGGTTCACAGAATCTTCACCAAAAGTAGAGTCCATTTCAAGAAACTACTTTCTTTGCTCACTCATATGAAGCAACTCCTTATCCATTTGTTTTATCATAAAATTCAAGCAATGAAGTCACAAATTCAGTCTCTACATCGAATTCTAATTCTCTTGATATTTCCACCACATCTGTGGTGACTTCCTCCACTGAAGTCTTGAATCACTCAAAATCATCCATGAAGGTTGCAATCAACTTCTTCCAAACTCCTATTAATGTTGATATTTTGACCTCCTCCCATGTATCATGAATGTTCTTCATGACATCTAGAATGGTGAATCCTTTTCAGAAGGTTTTTATTTTGCTGTGCCCAGATCTATCAGAGAAATTACTTTCTATGGCAGCTATAGTCTTATAAAATAGATTTCTTAAATAATATAACTTAAAATTCAAAATTACTCCTTGATTTATAGGCTGCAGATTGGAGGTGTTAGCAGGCATGAAAACAGAATTAATCTCCTTGTATAACTCTATCAGAGCTCTTGGGTGGCTAAGTGTATTGTCAATGAGCAAGAATATTTTTAAATAAATCTTTTTTTTTTCCTGAGAAATAGGTCTCAAAGAGTAGGCTTAAGTATTCAGTAAACCATGCTGTAAACAGAATTGTTTTCTAGTTTTGGCATTGCAAAGGAAAATCTTTCTTTATATATAAAATTTTCTTCTCAGCCAAAATGTTTTTGAAACTTTTTCTTCTCTTTCATAGATATTTTTTCTCTATCTTGATTCAATTTACATTGGATTTCCCTATAATATTATAATATTTTCAATCTATTTATTTAGGTCATGTGTATCCTGGAAAGTATTTCTGCTTTTTGCTTCTTTTCTAATCACTGTAGTTTTTTTTTCTCTGGAGTATGTCAGAACTCAGAAAGTGATACCCACACAGTGATATGCTCTGACATGCTGAGAGGGCTCAGAACCTGTCTCAAAATTAAAATCCTTCTAACTTTGTCTGGTTTCCTTCAAATTCAGGAAGAGACTCTCTCTGGAATTTCCTTATCTGGCCAAAAAACCTTTTTTTCCAAAAGAAATGCCATTGTCTTAAACTCACTCATCAAATAACCTGGAAAGATCAACTGCCTGAGAAAAGGAGAGACTGGGAGTCACCATACCCAGACAGACTTCTCATTTATTCTTCTGAGGGTAGATCCAAGATATTACTTGGAGTACTTTGTCTGCAGAAGACAACCTCTGTTCCTGAGTAGCTGTGACCCTCACTTTCTCCCAGTATGTGCCTCTCACCTCCCAGTACATCTATCTCTTCCCTGTGAAGAGAGTATTTAAGCGTCAACCATCCAGTCCCTCTTTGAGTTTAAATTTTGTTTGACTTCTGTGTACACATGCACATTAATAAATTTGCATTTTCTCCTGTTAATCTGCCTTGTGTCAGCTGATTTTCAGTGAATCTTCAGTGAATGAAGGGAATGTTTTCCCTTGGCCTCTAGAAGTAGCACATCTATAGAAATTGACTACCATTTTCTGTCTTTCACATCTTCCAAAATTCTCTCATCATTTTTATGTGTTTTTTTTCAATAAATTCTAGAGAATCTAATCAGACTTGCCCTCCATATCACTGTTTTTGTTTTCTAGCTCTGTTCATATACTTCAAACTGCATATTTTAGTTATACAGGGTTTTTTTTATAAATTCTCTGTAGTCTTCCTTATTTAATCCATTTTCTTTAAAAATATGATTTCTTTTTTATCAGAATATGGTAACTGTTTATGAATTTCTATTCCTATATTTTAGAAAATGTGACTAATTTTATTCTTCTGAAATGCTAAAGATTTCACCAATACTTTTTTTTAATTTTAGTGAATTAGAAATCTGCACTTTCCAAAGCTTTGCCAAATATTATGTTTTCTTTTATTAAAAGTTTTCAAATTTCCATATTTTTCTCTTTGATCTTCAAGAGAAAGAGGGGGGCCTATATGTTGGGCAAATTTATAAGAAGTGAGTATGAACGTCTTTGTTTGCTATGTTCTTGCATGTGATTTCCCGCCTCAGTATAAAATAGCATAGCAGATCATATGCACAACCACTTTTCCCTTTTTTTTCACTATGCATCCACATCTCTCACATCCTTCCTTTACACTTTGTCCAATTACATGATTAGATTCAATTAAATTACCAGGGTCAATTAAATTTTGTCACTAAATAATATACTATTTTCTTCATACACTCTCCTCTCCTTTCCTGTCTCTGTCTCAATTGTACTCTTCAAATCTTCACCTACTCCAGCAATGCATTCAGCTATTCTGACATTTCTCATTTGAAATTCAAATCTCTTAATCTTAGTGCTCCCTGACAGTTTTGCCTTTCAAATCACTTTCATGTTGCTCTCTGAAAGGTTTATTTTATATTTTTTAAATGTTTCTCAAAATATCAACATTTTTTTCTTTCTCCTTACTCTCTGCAAATGACCTCTTTACCTACTTATTTCACTAGAAAAATAGAAGCAATTAGAAATAAATTAATATATGCTCTAACTATGACTGCTGCCAATCATTCTGCATTGGTACCTACATATGCAGCATTTTCTCTTATTGTTGCGGATAAATCATCAGTGGACTCCTCAACAGCCAATGCTTTACTTCTGTACTGGTTCTGAACTGTACTGTACTGAACTATTAAAATTTTGCTTTATTAATATCTTTTCTGAATTATAATTACTCATTTTGTACAAAATCAATCATGCTGAACATTTTCCATCTTAAAAAAAACATACACATAATAGATAAAACTCTCTTGACACTAAATATATCTTCAGCTATTGCCTCATATACATCTCTTAGCTTTCACAGAAAACACCTTTAAAAATAGGTTATCAGTCCACTGTCTACTTCCTTTCTTCATTCTCTCTTGAACTCATTTCAACTTTTATTCAGTCCTTCCACTCCACAAACAAAAATATGTTAATGTCAACAATGATCTTTATATTATCAAATCCAGTAGCCAATTGCAAGTACCCAATCTATTCAACCTATGCACTGAAAACTTAATGCAGTGAAATGGTTTTATCTTTTTTTTTTTTCACTTGAACTCCAGGATACACATTTTTCTTGGTAATTTTTCTGTCTTACCATTTTCAGACTAATATTATTTTCCTAATTTCATCAATTTAGCAATATTTGTGTATCTGAGGGATCTATCCTTAGGCCTCTTAAGTATCTACACTAAATCCTGAGCTTATTTCATTTAGTTCCATGGTTTTAAGTATCACTTATGCTATTTAGTCCCAACAGTAATTTTTTAAATTATCTTTCCTCTTGTTATAAAGTTCTATGAGCAGATGTACTTTGTTTTGTTTATTGCCATATCTTCTCTGCCTAGAACCATGTCTGCACATAGTTGTTGTTGAATGATTGAATGAATAAGCAAATTACCTTATAATCAAATTCTGAGCACTTGGCAGGCTTTAATCTAATGTTGTTCTGTTCTGCTTAGAAAAGTTTGTTTGTAGTGTCATAATATCTGTCTCCCTCTTTTTCGTGACAGAATACAAACAGGCAGAAAACCATACAATCATATGCCACACGATGATGTTTCCATAAATGATCGACCGCATATATATAATGTTGGTCCAATAAAATTATAATAGAGCTGAAAATCCTATCAACTAAACATTGTATTTAAATGCATTTTTCACATGGTTGTGGTGATGCTGGTGTAAACAAACCTACTGTGTTTCAAGTTGTATAAAAATATAGCATATACAATTATGTACAGTACATAATACTTGATGATAACAACAAACAACTATGTTACTGGTTTATATATTTACTATAACATAATTTTAATATACTTTCTATCATTATTTTAGAGTGTACTACTCTTATCAAAAAAAAAAGTTAACTGTGAAATATCCTCAGACAGGTCCTACAGGAGGTATTCCAGAAGAAGGCAGTGCTATCACAGAAGGATGATAGTTCCATGAATACTATTGCCTCTGGAGACCTTCTAGTGGGAGTTCCCCTTCCAGTGGAACAAGATGTAGATGTGGAAGACAGTGATATTGAAAATCCTGACCCTGTGTAGATACTGGCTAATATGTGTGTTTGTGTCTTAAGTTTTTAACAAAAACATTTAAAAAGGAAAATTAAAATAAAAATGTTTAAAAATTTTACAGAGCATATAGAATAAGGATATAAGAAAAAAATCTTTGTATAGCTATACAATGTGTTTGTATCTTAAGCTAAGGATTATTACAAAAGAGTCAAAAAGTTAAAACATTTAAAAGTTCATAAAGTATAAGAAGAGTTTCAATAAACTAAGGTTAATTTGTTACTGAACAATGAAAAATATTTTTCATAAATTTAGTGTAGCCTAAGCGTACAGTGTTTATAAAGTCTAGTTGTGAACAGTAATATCTAGGCCTTCACATTCACTCACCACTCACTCCCTGTTTCACCCAGAGCAACTGCCAGTCCTGCAGGCTCCATCCATGGTAAGTACCCTATACAAGTGTACCATTTATATCTTTTATATCATATTTTTACTCTACCTTTGCTATGCTTAGGTATGTTTAGATACACACCACTGTGCTACAGTTGTCTGAAATATTTAGTACAGTAACAAGCTGTACATGCTCGTAGACTAGAAGCAATAGGCTATACCATCTAGTCTGGATGTGTAGTAGGCCATACCACCTAGGTTTGAGTAAGTATACTCTATGATGTTTACACAATGATAAAATCACCTAACAATATACAAATCAAAATATGAATCAAAATATTGTCATTAAGCTATTCATGACTGTGTTACCATGCCTTGTGATTAAAGTTGGTGGCTATAGCAACCCAGTTTAAGCAGAACTACAAATGATCCAGACTCTTCAGGAATGAAGGTTTGGATCATCCTGCCAGGTTAACCACAACCAGCCTAAGTTCTTGCTGAAGGCAAAGAAAGTATAGAATAGGTAGTGGACAGTAGTTATAAATACCATCTACAACCATGTAGCAAGTTATATCAACTGGGACTGTGGTTGTCATAGGTACAGTTGACCCTCGAACAACACAGGTTTGAGCTGTGTGGGCCCAATAGTACATGAATTTTTTTCAATAAATAATTTGGAAAGTATTTTTGGAGATTTGTGACAGTTTGAAAAAACTCATAGATGAACCACTTAGATTAAAAACATCAAAAAAATTAAGAAAAACTTAGATATGTCTTGAGTTCATAAAATACATGTAGATACCAATCTATTTTGTTATTTATTACAAAAGAATATATACAAATCTATTATAAAGTTAATATTTATCAAAACTTATACACACAATAACTTATAGATTGTATGTGGTACCATTCACGGTCAAGAGAAATGTAAACAAATATACATAAAGATGCAATATTAAATCATAACTTCACAAAATTAACTATAGTATGTACTGTACTACTATAATAATTTTTTAGCCACCTCCTGTTGATATTGTGGTGAGCTCAAATGTATTTGCCTAAAATGTCATGTGACACTAATCATCTTTGCATAAGAAGTTTGTCTCTCCAGTAAATAGTATATTGCAGTAAAAGTGATCTCTCACAGTTCATCATGTTCCGTGCAACACCATTTACCTTGAATAACACCATGGGGACTACATGAAGTGTCACCAGTGATCCTTAAAATATTCCTAAGGAAAAGAGAAAAGTTATGACATTACAAGAAAAAGTTGAATTGTATGATATTACCATAGATTGAGGTCTGCAGCTACAGTTGCCCACCATTTCAAGGTAAATGAATCCAGGGTAATAATTAGTAACAAAACCAAATAAATAAAATAAAAATCTGCAAAGCCATTACCACAGCTATACCAGTAGATACAAAACCTTGTACTTTTTGTGAAATATCTTTTTTATCTCATGTTGAAAATACAGTTTTTAAGTGAGTGCAGGATTGTTTTATGAAAGGCAAACCTATAGAATATAATATGAATTAAAAAAGCAGTCATTATATGACAACTTAAAGCAAAAGGAAGGTGAAAGATATAAATATGGAGAATTTAATGCAAGCAAAGGATGGTTTGATAATTTTTTAAAGAGATTCTGCTTAAAAAATATCAAGATCACATGAGAAGCAGCTTCTGTTAACCAAGAAGCAGCAGATGAATTCCCAGATTCCATTAAGAAGATCATCAAGGAGAAAGAATATCTGCTTGAACAGGTTTTTAATGCAGACGAAAGTGCCCACTTCTAGAAAAAAAAAATGCCACAAAGGAAGTTTATTAGAAAGCAAGAGAAATGAGCACCAGGATTTCAGGCAGGGAAGGATAGACTAACTCTACTGTTTTGTGCAAATACAATCAGGTTTACAATCAGGACTTATCTATAAAGTTGCTAATCTCTGAGTTTTCAAGGGAAAATATAAACATCAGCTTCCAGTCTTTTGGTTATGCAAGAAGGTGTAGACAATGAGAACACTTTTTCTGGATTGGTTCCATTGATGCTTTGTCCCTGAAGTCAGGAAGTCCCTTGCCAGTAAGGGACTGCCTTTTAAAGTTCTTTTGATATTGGACAATTCACCTGGCTATCCTGAACCCCATGAGTTCAACACCAAAGGTATTTAAGTGGTCAGTTTGTTCCAAACACAATATCTCTAATTCAGCCTCTAGGTAAGGGAATCATAAGGATCTTTGAAGTGTATAGCACATGGTACTGAATGGGAAAGATTATTAACGCTATGGAAGAGACACCTGAAGAGAGATCATCATGATAATCTGAAAGGATTATACCATCAATGATACTATTGTTGTTATTTTTAAAAATCCATGAAAGCCATCAAGCCTGAAACAATAAATTCCTGCTGGAGAAAACTGTCAAGATATTGTTGATGACTTCGCAGGCTTTATGACAAAGCCAATCAAGGAAGTCATGAAAGAGATTGTGAATGTGGCCAAAAAACAAACACAAACAGGAGGGGTGAAGAGTTTCTAGATATGGATCTTGGAGAAATTCAAGAGCTAATAGGCACCATATCAGAGAAATTTGCAGAAGATGACTTGATGGACATCAGTGCCAGAAAACCAATTGACATTAGACAGTCTTGCAGAAGGGTTCTGATTATTCAAGGCTGATTTTGAGTTCTTTTATGACATGAACCCTTCTGTGACAAAAGCACTGAAATTAAAGTAAACAGTGGGAGAAGGATTGGTATCATATAGAAACAGTTTTAGAGAAATGAAAATGCAAAAGAGTCAGACAGAAGTTACTATGTATTTCCTGAAAGATACACTGAGTGTGTGTGCCTGCCTCCCCTGCTGCTTCTTCCACCTCCGCCACCTCTTCCATCTCCACCACCCCTGAACAGCAAGACCAACCACTCCTCTTTCTCTTCCTCCTCTGCCTACTTGATGTGAAGATGTCAAGGATGATGACCTTTACGATGATCCACTTCTACTTAATTATTAGTAAATATATTTTGTCTTTCTTATGATTTTCTTAATAATATTTTTTATTTCACCTACTTTATTGTAAGAATACAGTATATAATACATATAACATACATAACATACATATAACATACATAATTGTGTCTTAATCCACAATTTATGTTATTGGTGAGGCTTCTGGTTAACAGTTGGCTATTAATAGTTAAGTTTTGGGGGACTCAAAAATTATACATGGAGTTTTGACTGTGCAAGGGGTTGGTGTCTCTAACCCCTTTGTTGTCCAAGGATCAATTGTATTTCCTTCTTATTTTGTTATTAATATATTTGTGTGTATATATATTCACACATATATTAAGCAAATATCTTTGTTTTCTTTCTATTCTTATTCCCTTATCATGTAACATAAGATGTATTAACTTTATATTGTAGATTTTACATCATAGTACTTAAATTACGGTATATCAGGAGAAGAGTAAATATTACTCAAGGACTTTACCTCCTCTTCTGGGAAAGGAATTGGTGAATTTTCAGTTGAGCCTGGCAAAATAGTTGTACATGTTAGGTGGACATATGACATCGTTATTGTTTTTATTTGGAAATAAGTAAGGTTTACGGATATGCTTATGGGTGCCAAGCTGACAATAGGTAGACTTGATGGGTAATTTTATGTGTCAATTTGAGTGGGCTAAGGGACTCCAGATATCTGGTAAAACATTATTTTTTATTGTGTCTGTGAAGGAGTTTCTAAAAGAGATTAGACTTTGAATCGGTAGACTGAGTAAAGATCTGCCCTCACCAATGTGGAAAGGCATCATCCAATTCCTTGAGGGCCAGAATAGAACAAAAATGCGGAAGAGTGAATTCTCTTTCTCTCTGTTCTTGAGCTAAGGCATTCATCTTCTCATGCTCTTGGACATTAGAGCTGCTGGTTTTGAGCCTTCAGTCTCTGGGACCAGCCATTCTTCCAGTTCTCAGGCTTTGGACTCAGACTGAATTACATCCCTGGTTTTTCTGGTTGTCTGGTTTATGGATCTTCTTGGCCTCCATAACCTTGTGAGCTAATTCTGTTAATAAATTTCCTCATATCTCTCTCTCTCTCTCTCTCTCTCTCTCGTCTTATGAATATTTTTATACTGTTTCTCTGGGGAACCCTGACTAATACAGCCTAACACAGATTATGATGAGCTTCCATGCTAGTTAAGGAATTTGGAAAAGTTTTTTGAACATAACCAGGTTCTAATAAAATATTTTAGAAAAATCACTCTGAGGTTACCTGAAGGATGGATTTGAAATAAAAGAAATAAACATTATTCATTATAGAGAAAATAAAAGAAATGGTATATTAGTAGCAATGAGGATAGAAAATGATGATGAATTTAGATTTATTGGTGGTGGGATTACTAGGCGTTGGTAAATGATTGAATTAAGGAATAGAAAAGAAGCAGGAGACTTCTTAGGAATCTCATAAATATTTAAGTAATCACAGATATAGAGAATTCAAAAACAAGACTAGTTTAGCAGAGAAAGGGTGGAGCTGGGGAAGTTATGTAATCATTTATGAGCATAATGACACTGAGGTTCTTGTGGAACATCTGGTTCAGGTGTCCACCAGGCAGATGAAATGAAAAATCATTATCTTAGAAGCAGATTCTACATTTGTGAAAAAGATGTGGAAGCCTTCAACCCATAATAGAATCTGAAATCATCAAAAAAAAAAAAACAATCTCTGAAAGATAGTGTTCAGAGTGAGAAGGGGAGATGACCGAGGACAGAAACCTAGGTCCTACTAACCCCTACTAACACTGAACAAGGTATCCTGTGGATGAAAAGGAACTGGTGATAAAAAAAGAAAGAAAAACATTCATGGTTAAATAGATGAGTTACTGTGTCAGTCACAACTTTCGTTTTTAATTTTAATCTTTGTTTCTTTTCTTTTTTCCATTCATTTTTTTTTTATTTCAGTATATTATGGGGTACAAATGTTAAGGTTACGTATATATGTATTTTTATTTCATCATATTATGGGGGTATAAATATTGTTAAGGTTATTTATATTGCCCCTCCCACACCCCCAC
>VBSM01002616.1:1428761-1460313 GCA_008086735.1 Cheirogaleus medius | reverse complement strand
ACTTGGGTTGTTTCCACAACTTTGCAACTGTGAATTGTGCTGCTATAAACATTCAAGTACAGGTGTCTTTTTTTATAGAGTGTCTTTTGTTCTTTTGGGTAGATGCCCAGTAGTGGGATTGCTAGATCAAATGGTAGATCTACTTGTATCGCTTTAAGGTATCTCCATATTGCTTTCCACAGAGGCTGAACTAGTTTGCAGTCCCACCAGCAGTGTAGGAGTGTTCCTATCTCTCCACATCCATGCCAACATTTATTGTTTTGGGACTTTTTTATAAAGGCCCTTCTTACTGGAGATGAGTGATATCGTTTCTTTTTTATTTTTATTTTTGTATTATTTCAGAATAGTACAGGGTACAAATGTTTTGGTTACATCAATTGCTTTTGTACCATTTGAGTCAAAGTTATTATATTAATATAAGTGTGCCCATCTGCCAGATAGTGTGACTTGTACCCAAAAGTTGTGAATTTAGAAGAATGGTCTGCAGTTACATCCAGGTTAGTACAAGAGGTATTAGTCTACCATTTTTTATGGCTGAGTAGTACTCTATGGTATACATATATCACATTTTATTAATCCACTCATGTATTGATGGGCACTTGGGTTGTTCCCACAACTTTGCATTTGTGAATTGTGCTGCTATAAACATTTTAGTGCAGATGTCTTTTTTATAAAATGTCTTTTTTTTCCCCTTGGATAAATATCCAGTATTGGGATTGCTGGATCAAATGATAAATCTACTTATAGTTCTTTGAGGTATCTCCATACTATGTTCCATAGAGGTTGTACTAGTTTGCAATCCCACCAGAAGTGTATAAGTGTTCTTATTAACATTATTGTTTTGTAGGAACTTAGTTTTCTGTCTGTAGTAAAATACCTAATATTGTTATTCAGAGAAAAAGGTGGAAGTGCATTTTGAGTACTTAATAGAGTATTCTGAAATTGTAAGTGCCTAATTGGTAGTAATATGATGATATAAGAAGAAAGAGAAGAAAAGATTGGAAAGACACAAAGAGAGTATAGTGCCAGGAAACCATAAGAATAAACTTTTATGAAAGTATATTTTTCCTTTTTTTAATAGATGTGAACACCAGATTGAAGTGGAAGGAAAAAATGTAATGAATTTTAGTTAGCCACTGTAGTTCAGGAACATCCTATTTTTTCACTTCATGGACAAAGAATTGTAAAGAAAATGAGGCGGTTTCTAATAACAGTGATTATGGCATTATTAGTGAGTGTTCTTACATAGGATAACATCCTTTATTCCCTTGTGCAGGCATATATTCTTCTATTGTATTCACAATGTACTTTTTTTCAAAACCCAAGTGGACATTTGTGACTGTGGGCATTCATCCAGAAAATGTTTTGGGACATTTGTCATAACTGTAAATTATAAAATCATGAATCATGATTAACACTTAAAGACATAGTTACAGTTGTTAACAAATACACCAACAATAGATGAATCACATTGGAGGAGATCAACTATGGGCAAATTAGTAACACAAAAGAGATTCTTACAATCCTAGAGACAGGTGGGAATATTATCTTGGCAGCTTTGCCACTAGTTATTATGATAGCAAATGCAATTGCTTTACAAAGAAATTATCCATATGTTTTAATTGGGAAATGTAACAAATGACACATTCAAAATGGTCATTGACAATTAATGATGCAGACAATGTGTATATTATCTCACTTTATTGTTTTTTTAAGTTTCATGGTAAAAATCTGTAATTGTAATTATCAGATATAGAAGAAGAGCAAATACTGAGCATCTGAAAAATTATTGTAATTACTATAATTGAAATGTCTATGGAAGGCATTTTTCATGGAGTTCTCAATGTTCATTTTAACAGAGATGCAGCTAAACAGAAGCCATAGTTTTTTAGTACATAATAGCATGGATTTATCATGGATTTATTAATAGAAATAAGTGATAGACACACATGGTTAAAATATTTAATTTTAATAAAATTTGGAATATTCTCCACTATTTTATCATTTAATAAACTAACTTCCTGAATTCATATTACCTCCTAAGTTAACATTTTAAAAGAACTAAGTTATAATTTAATTTTTTGACATATTTCTTCATTATTCAGAAGAAAGAGCATTAAGAATTCTGAGAATCATTTACTCTTAATTCCACTTCTAGTAGGTTTATCCTACAGAAATATCAAAATGGATATATCTGTAGGTTTAAAACTGTTCACCACAGCATTATGTAAAAGAAAAGAAAACAAAACAAAAACCAAAATGTGTTGTTTTTTTTTTTTTAATTAGAAGCTTTCTGAATGTACAATTGATATTCTTGAATTATCCATCATGGAAAAAGAAATGGTTAAGTATATTTTGTTACACTCTATATGCTAGACTATCATTAAATAATAAAACAATATTTGTAAAGAAATTTAAATAATAAAAAGAAAGCTTAACATTAAAATGTTAATCAAAAAGGATAAACATTATATACCCTATAAACACTC
Organism: Cheirogaleus medius; assembly: GCA_008086735.1. Taxonomy (NCBI): domain Eukaryota; kingdom Metazoa; phylum Chordata; class Mammalia; order Primates; family Cheirogaleidae; genus Cheirogaleus; species Cheirogaleus medius. The sequence continues at coordinate 1,457,824 of VBSM01002616.1, read as the reverse complement.
AAATATTTAGATGATAGCAGGGTACTTACTAAGTGCCTGTAATGTTCTATGTGAATTCCATATATTACCTTATTTAATATTTACAATAACCCTATGGATGGGTACCGTTATTATTTCTTTCTTCACAGTGACCCTATGCGTTGCTACTATCACTATTGACATTTTCAAAAGAAGATTCTGAGGCAGAGAGATTCATGCTCTGTCACACAATTATTAAGTAGTAGGATTAGGATTTATAGCCAGACAATCTGTCCCAGAGTCTGTTCTGTGAACCACTAAATTACATTAGAAATACATAGGAAAAAGAAAGACTGAAAAGAAGTGTCCTATACCTAGAATGTTAACAGCATTTATTCATTTCACCTTCTCAAGGACTTTACTAGTTCTATCCTCATCTTCTCTTTTTTTAGCATGAATCTCCCTATTTCTATTGATTCATTTTTCACTACCTAGCATGTAGAATGATATTGCTCCATTATCTACCATCTTATAGAATGAAAATATATCAAAAAAAAACCAAAACTAAAACTAAACAAAAATATTTACATTTTAATTCTCTTTCAGCAAAACATTTGGGAGAGCTGGTATATAGTATAGTCATCTCCCATTTGCTCTTCAACCCTTGTAAAAATTTGTATTGTACTGAGTTAGTTAAATTGGAATTAGCTTTCCTGAATTCCCTTCCCTGCATGACTCTGGTTTAATTAGACCATGAAAGACATTGCAATCGTGATGTAGTTGGAAATGAAGTCATACTTTTTAGTCTAAGAAGGACAGAGGAAGGGATGAGGTTCTTCTGTAGCTCATGTAGTTTTTATTTACTGGCGGCTCATCCAGCTGGTGTAGACAAGGGCCGGACTCAGAAACTCAAGTTCGTGCCTCATCTCCTGCTTAAGAGTTGTAGATTCCTCAGCCATGTGCATTTTTAGCTTGGCAAAGTGTACTCAGTTTGTTGACAAAAAACACCAGTTGTTTCTGCAGAACATCTCTATCATGAAAGCTGGAGGCTTAGAGGTGATGAGAAATCAATGTCAGAACTGTTTCATACGTATGAGGTCCATTCATTCTTGGAGATTCCAGTCTTTCCTTGCTTCCTCATGTCACATCAGTCTTCCTTTCTCAAGTGACTGCCCTACCGCCCTTCCAGCAACAGTTCCAGACGAGAAGAGCATAATGAATTCTCACAATTATTTAAGGTCAAATTTCTAGAATTAATAATTTACTTATATAAGTGGTCCTGATTCTCTGATCAAACCTCAACTGATAAAAATGTCTCAATAAATGAATGTTGTTTCCTTCAGGTCAATGAAACATTTTTGAGTTATCACTTATCTCCTCCCATTTCTTGCCAGAATTTAACATATTTAGAATACTTTCTTCACCTGTTTCCAGCCATACTCTCAGGATTTTCCCTGTACCACTATAGCATTTCATTATTCTCTTTTTCTTTTTTGTCTTATTTTTTTTATTTCAGGAAAACATGAGAGTACAATCATTTTGGTTACATTTTATATCTTTGCCTCTCCCTAGCAAGGGTTAGAGGTATGCCCCTCCCCTCCACAATGCTCACTGCATGCCTCAGATGTGGGTCTACCCCCTTAAGCCCCTAAACGCCGAAGAACACCACCACCATTTGAGCACCATAGTGTTAATCAGTCAGTACCAATTTGATGGTGAGTACATGTGGAGCCCATTCTTCTGATCTTGTGTCACCTCACTTCGGATAATGGGCTTAAGCTTAATCCAGGAAAATATAAGCGGTGCTAAATCACTGTCGTTTATTATAATTGAGTAATATTCCATTGTATACATAGGCCTTTCTCACACAGTTTCTAAATGTTGGAGTGTTTCAGGGTTAACCGCTCATTTTTATCTATATCATGCGTAGACAAAATTCACTTCTGTATACCAATGGCCCCACAGTTATAGCTTCTCCCAGATCCCTGAATTCAGACTTGTGTGACCAATCTGCTTCCTTTATATTTATACTTTCAGATTGAGCTGCATTCTCAAATATAGTGTGTAAAAACCGAACTATTGACTCTCTCCCTTCTCCTTCTTCTAAAACTAGTTGGGCCAACTCTTCTGTATCTCAGCAAATGGTGCAGACCACTCAGTTGTGGAAGACTTAAAAGTATTCCTTAATTATTTTTGTGTTTTTATGACTCTAGTTGTAATTTCTTTAGATATGGAATGTCTTAAGGTGAGAATAGACTAGGTGCCAAAAAAATATTCTTTGAAATCATTAAACCTGCATAAAAATGCCACTAAATTTTCTAAAAGAAAATTTTGGTGTATATTTGTAATAAAAAAAAATTATGATAATAATATTGGTCTATCTTCTTTAACAATTTTATGAACAGTGAGCACTTACAACTTGGTTATAATAAGTAAAAGAATGCTTAAAACTACCCCCTAATAGTATCTACCACACTTTACATAGTATGTTTTTATTCACCTCTGTACACATATTTAGTATTTGAACATTGAATCTGATAAAATTTTATTTATAAACTATTTATTTATGAAGAGTTTGGTCTTAGGTTATTATCAATGCAGTTGAAATATATAAATATTAAGAAGTTATATTGGGAGGGAAAAGATACAACTTCCTGACTTAAATCTATTGCTTACCTACATATTAGATCTGATAAATCACTTTGCCTCTCAAAATCATTTTTCTCATCTACAAAATGGACAAAATAATATTTTCTCTACCTAGCTCACTGATTGGTTGTGTAAATTATGCAAAATTATGTATGTGATAGTAGTTTTTAAATTATAGTATCAGTATTATGGTTCATTGTAATTCTGCTAAATAAAAACTAAAGTCTTACTTCCATTGTTAATTCTGTCTCCTAATATTGTATTTTTATTAATATGCCTAGTTTCCCATGTTAAAACCTGTTATCAATTTTTGACTACTTCCAGGTAGACCAAAAAGATTTTCTAACCCCTGCTGTCCTCTTTTCCCCAAATTTCCTCATTCTTAGATCAATGAACACACAAGACTTAAAGGTAATAGGAGTTTTGGTCACTAATAGATACATAAAGGATATAGATTTCTGTTATCATATTGCCAAGGAAAATACACAGCCAAGATAACAGAACATGGCCTTTGAATATATAATGTGTAATGTAATGACCTCCATTTGAGACAGGGGAGTATTAAGCGTGCTTATTGGAGACACTTGTCCTCAGGAGAAGGCCCAACCTTGAATGTTAGATAACTAGATTCAACTTTTACACATTTATTTTCATAAACCCATTGCTTAGCCTGGGGGTTCTTCATAATCTCAGTGCAGCCTTTCTTTCTAATTGTGGATGGATTTGTCAGCACAAAACCTGGCTCCAGATTTGATTCTCTGAAAATATGCCAATAGCTACAACTATATCAATGAGTACATTCCCTCAGCGCCTGCTATGTGTTTAGCACTACACACACACACACACACACACACACATAAACGGATACATAATTTAAATTCACTTTTACAAAACTCCATGGTGTAGATCCCATGATCATTTGCACTGTATAGGGCATGTACTGAGGTAAATCATTTTATTTGAAGAAATAGCTATAGACACAAAAGTGGAAGCCCTATTTTTTTTTCTTTCATGTCACCATGATTTCCTGAGTTTAATTCACTAGCGTGTGCTAGAGATAGACAAACAGATAGAATGTTCGTATATGTTTATATAATATACATAGAATATATTATATATGTAATATATATGTTAAATATATAAATATCATTTTCTATACAAATTATTTTAATCAATTATTAGAATCATTTAACTTAAGCAAGTTATATTGTTTTATTATGGGTTCCCTAATACAGAGAGAGAAAGAACATAACAAGGACACCATGTTAGATTTATAAAGAAATAATGTCAAAATGGTTAATGTAATTCACCAGTTCAATAAACTGGATTGCATTTTAGTAGGACAAAAGATCAACGAAAGCCTATTTATATTCATTGGCTGAAGGCTGAAACAGCAACCAGGTAATGCTTTTCCTATCTTTAGGCTCATTAGCTGTAGCTATTATATTTGTTGGGTACCATAATATCCAGATGTTTCTGGACAGCTCAGCTGATTTTTCCTCTATATATAGATCGAATAGTAACAGATAGCAGGTGAAAAAATTCAATCACTAGTCAAGGTCCGAGGTTTATTTTTATGTTGCTATCTTTTGTCTCTATATTTTTCAAAAATGTTGATATCTTCATAAAACAAACCTTGAGACACAGGCCACTTCTCTCAAGGATGACTATGGTTCAAGGATTTCGCAATGCCATATATTTCTTATTTGCATAATGTCCCCATCCATTCACCTACAGACTTGTATGATAAAGTATTATTCTCCCTTCTCCCATTATTCCTTAAGAAAATAAAATAATAGGGACTCAAATAACATTATTTTCCCATTAACTTGTCCTTTCTACAATAGGCAGTGTCACTTTCCTAAAGAGAAGATTGTGGACATTCTACAGAGAATATAAGTAATAATTACTTGGTAGAAAATTGAGTTCTAATATGTCATCTCCTATTTCATCTACTTAAATAATGGAATCATTTTAAAATTTTTTCTAATAAAAATATTATGCACACATACATATATACAAATGTACATGCATATACATTCATATTAATAATACTAGAGAGTCAAAATAGCATATAGAAGAAATAAAACTAACCTATACTTCCAACACGCAACGATACCATTGTACCATTGTTCTGGGTAATCAACAGTATTACATTTCCTTTTGTTGGCTGTAGTAATTTATAGTATTATATTCTATTTTTTATTACTCAAAACAAAATTGGTCATTATGGGCCTTGAAGATAAAGTAAAATGTATTCTTAAATACGTTTCTTATTGTGTATGTGTGTGTATACATGTATGTGCATTTGAAAAAGATGATATTAAGTCTGTTTTCTTTGTATATTTGTACTTCAACCAAAATGTAGACTTGTCATAATCATCTTCATTATGACATTAAACATTGATTAACTGCTTGATTACAAATGCCACTCTGGTGGCTACTGAACAATGGGAACTGATTGTAAGTAGCTTACCCCCCTGGAGGTTGTAGGCTATGACACACACCTCTCTCTGGATATATATGTCAAAGTAACATAGGGAGTTAGAATAAAAACATCAAATCATGAACAGCTTGTGAAATACTTCCAGAATAAAGCAGTCAAAGGCACATGCCTGTCAGTACATTTTATAGCCAGGGATCAACACAAGTACATAATTAAGGTGAAGATCAAAGAAAGTAGCTGTAGGAGCCTGATGTCCTGACTAGGTGATGATTTACTAACTTAATTATTTCAGAATCTTCCAAGGAAAATGGGGGTGCCAGCTTTTTATAGATGTTGTTCTCAGATGTACCACTATTTGCTGACACATGCAAATAATTTACATTTTATTCATTTTGAAAATATGTCAGGATATATGATGAAGGGTTCAAATGTGTTTGGATTCCCTTTGCTTAATTAGAAAATCTACATAAAATGCCATTTTTTGTGTGTGTGTTTCTGAGCTCTGGCAGTCAGGGAGCAAGCTTGCTGGACTGAGGAAAACTGAGTTTCTCTGAGGTATTTACTGTCAGAAGCATGCAAAAATACATGAGCTAGAAAAACTTTGGTATTTTTCATAAGCATCAACCTAGATTTTAGAAATAAGAAATATCACCAAAAGTATCATTTTCATCTGAAAATGATTAAATATTTTACCTTTGATTAGAAAAGGGAATATAATGGGAAGCTTTAATAAGTATATGTACATATGTATAAACATCTGCATTCTGCAAACTTCAGCACACAGAATATTGTTGCTTTCCATATCAAAATTAGCAAGAATATTTAGATGTATTAGGCAATCACATCTTTCTTATGCAAATTAATGAACAGGAAAAGTGAAAGATGCAAAGGTCTCTAATCAAAAAATATAATTTCCTGTAAAAGAAATTAATAATTTCTTACAATCTTTATTTCACCCACTAATAATTCTTCTACTTCATTTTAGAGTATGGTATGTGATGCTTTAACTTTCTCCTCTCCCTCTTTCTGTCTGTCTCTGTCTCTCTTTTTGCAGACAGTTTGTCAAAACAGGAAGCTTTTATTCCATATCAGCCATTATAAAAACAAAACAAGAATCACAAAAAAGATTAGACATATGCTTACTTAAATGAACCTGTAATTGTGGAGAGAACATGGCTATTCCCATTGGACTGTTATTTTAAATATTAGTTGACTTTGTAGTATTTTAGTTATCACTTTAGCAATGTTTGAGGGAACCGTTTTTTCAAAATGCTGTACCCTGTAAGAGACTTCATGTCTTTTCCCGAATTCTTTTGTCTTTTTAATACATTTTATTAGGAATCTCAAGCTGCAGCAATAAATAGATTAAAGTTGACTGAAAATTAATTAAATTGGTTTATTCATGTAAAATGTTTCATTAATTTTCTTAGCATCAGGATAATTGAGAAATACTGCTGGGCAGAGTGACTATATCAGACCAGTCAGCAATTCTGGCTTAGTTTCTTCCTCCTTTCATAGTCTTGAGTTATCTCCATAAATGCATCCCTCCTGGTAACCACAGAAACCGCGTCCACTGTGATTTCTTGAAGTGGAAGAACAGCTAGTGTCTAAAGACATCTATGAGGAAATATCTGAACATAATTACACCCTAATTATTATATATGGCATCTCACATTGTGTATTAGACGTTAATGTCCTCTGTGCCTGAGTGAAGAATTAGATCTGTGACCTTTCCTCCACAGATGATTCTGATGGATGGTATTGAAAGCATATTCTTGAGATTTGGGGGAAAGAAAACTAATGAAGGCAATAAGGTCTTTTAATTTTATTCATGATGGAGAGTGTAAAAGCTTTTTTAAAAAATCTTATATTACTTCAGCTGCTTCAAATACATCTGTTGGCAGATGAAAATTCACCTTGTGAATTTTGCTTCTGTAAACTCCATTTTAGAACCCTTTTTCAATATCTCCTCCACTACTATAAGGCATATCAAATACCTTTAAAATAACATGCTAGACAAATTAATCTATAAATATTTTGTCTGTCATATAATTTGACTGTTAATATTTAAATTAAATTTTAATAATTCACTATATTTTCTCTTATGTATACTTATTTTGTAAGTTAAAATGTTATGCTTTCTTGAAAAAAAGAAGATATGAAACGATAATTACCTTTCTAGCCTTAACAAAATTTATATTTAATAGACATTTGTAGTAGCAAATTCTTAATTATTATATAGTCAACTTTTGTGAGTTAATATGGACTATTAAGACATGAACCTTCAGATATGGAAGCAATTTTTATTTCTTATTATATAATTCTTAACCATTATTTTATCTAACAAATATAAATAAATGTTTTCCTTATAAAATATAAAACTATTTTAAAATAAATTACCATATTTAATTGACCAGAATTTTATAAAGCATTTGAAATGGAGTTTCTTGCTGTGGCAGAACAATAATGTCCTACTCTTAGTATTCCAACTCTGGTCTTCCAAAGGACCATATAATCAGGGAGAATATTAAATTTCTAGCACTGACATCCCTCCTCCTAGTACATCCTTGCATGTATACTATTGTTTATGATTTAAAAGAGCCAATCCATGCTTCTGTTTAACTATGGGACTTCAGAAGTCCCTTTACGAGGCTGTGATACTCCTCCATCATCAGAATCTCCTTGCTCCAGAAAAAGCCACTTTACAGTGCCAGCAAAGGCAGAGATACCTGAAATACTGGACCCTCTGCTTTCCAGATTATAGAGCAGGCAGTGGGGCTCAGGGCTAAGCTGCTGACTAAAGCTTCTATTTTAATTTAGGATCTCTTCTTACCACAGACTTTTAAGAAATGATGTGGCAAGATGTCAGCAACAGTGAAGGCCCCACCTCAAGTAGTTAATTCTAAGCTCAAGCAAGATAGTTGTTGGACAAATTTGAATTTTAAAACCAGTGCTAATTTTATTTTATTTTATTTTTTTTTTTTGGTATTTACACCTGTGTACTCCCAGATGCAAACCTGCCTGGTTGAACCATATTTTCTATCTCAAAAGTTATTGATCTCAAAATTAGACATTTTGAATGCAATAACTTAGAAATACCTTAATGGGGGGTTGGGACAACTTGTTTCTACTCATTTCTTTCTACGTACAAGGTGTCTTTATTTCTTCTTTCTCTCTAAGCCTTCATTAGAATCTTCTTGATTATTACAAAAACTTTGAACTTCTGGTAGAAGTGGTTGAGATATGGTTCTTTTGGGGAAATAGAAAATCATGACAACCCCCTTCCCCAACTTCGTATCAATAGAGAAGAGGTAGAGAATTAGTGAGAATGCATATGAGATTACATACATGCAGACAGTCCATCAGATATAACACGACCTGGAAAGAAATTCACATACATTTCTATTATAAAATAGAAGAAGCAAAACTATTTCCATGAGAGACAAATGGTTGCACCTGTTATAGTGTCCTGAACCACCCTCTTGTGAGACTCCTGAGTGAATTTTAAAGATAGGTATTTATAGTTGTAAGGGTCAGAAAGCCTTCAATTTTACATTATAAAATCAAAAGGATGCACCTATTATTGGGATTATGCTGTTTCCTAGGAGATACCCTACTGAGGGGAGAGAAAGAAACTACACCGTCCCACTCCTTAATTAATCAAAGAAAATGTCATCATTTCACTCTTACAATTCTTTCCGTAGCAGAATACCTTGGAACCCACGTACAGATTTATCTCTCTCCCACAATCTTCAGTTTTCCAAATACCAACAAATATAATGATAAATATATTACATAATTTAATAAACTTCTACTCATTAGATTATTAAATTAATATTAGTAAAAATACTGAGAAGTGTGGAATCTTCTCAGTATTTGGACTCAGTATTTGGGTTATTGGACATGAAGGCTAGATTTCTAAGTGTAAGACATTAGGCATATTTATGCCAGGTAACATGTGGCATCTGGTTTTATATCAGAAGCATAATAGATGCTTTATATATTTGGAGAAACAGATCATATATGTTGCAATGCCCAAGGAAATATTCATGATGGAAGGCAACAAAGGACCAGTCTTTCATAGATCATAGGTCAAAATGTTTGGCATAGAAGGAAATCAATACAAATAGCCTATATGGCTGTATTGGAGGCACTGAAAATGACTATTTTTCCTACTTTGTTTATTACAAGTTTTAGCTCTTCACATTATAATACCTTTAAATAGTTTAAGTTCTTAGCCCTTTGGCCTGTACAAATTTGCACAGCTGAATTAATCCCATAGACCTTAAATACTTACCTAAATTTAATCCATTAAATGTGTAAAAATTATGGCAAAATACTTCTTTTGCAAATGTAAGTAATTTAAAATAACATATCTTTGCTTCTCATTATCAGAGGGTTTAAATTCAGCTGAAATGATTGGCTAACATCAATATTAAAAATGACATAAGAAAATTGTCAAATTCATTCACAGTCTAAAAAGTAAGTATTGAAGGCAAATTTCAGCTGTTAAACTAATACATAATAAGTAATACTTGTAGTATAATATTTTATTTTTACATTAGGACATCTGAATAACAGCAACACAAAATGGGGCAAATAAACATGAAGTGTGGTGAAATGAATTCATGAAAATAATTTATGAACAAGCGAAGAAGTTTAAACTACATATTAAACACAAAGGGCTGGGATGAATCATAGAAAAGTAATAATTCAAATAAGATTATTAAATTAGAGAAGGACCTATAATGTATGTGATATGAGCATGATTTTGAACTTGAGGTAAAGGTCAAGTCCAATTAGAGAGTCTAAAACATCAAAGAAAGCCAGCCTAGGACAGAGATAGAATGGGAAATAATGTTTATTGAACATTACAAATATAACAAGAACTTTGTTAAATGATTTACAAGCCTAATTGAATTCAACAACTTGACCTAAAATACAAAGAAACCTCAAGATTTGTCTTGCCAGTGCTATTAAAACATATCAAAAAAAGTTACGATATATTAAGTTTTCTGACTTTCACAAAGTTACTGCTTTGCAGTATTATAGTCATAACATAGATCACATTTTTCACTAGCTGGACAGATGCATTAGCAAAATACATCTATTAAAAGATTAATATTATATTTGCTATAGTAAAGTAAAAAATTATACCCAGAATTGTGGGTTTACTTTGTTGTACCTTATTACAGGACTAAATATAGGTACTATTGTCTTAATCCAGCTCAGCCATATACACAGGAATCTATTAGAAGTATATGAGAAATGTAAACAAAAATTAAAATGCACCAGATTTGTTTCTTAATTACATTTGTCTTAAATTTTAGGTGCCAACAGAAAAATACTACATGTTACCATTTTAAAATTTATTAATATTGAAAAATGTAATTACAGAAAAACAAAAATTTGAGGCAAGAGCATTACTGATGATGATGTTTTTATCAGATTAATGAAGTGATAAGCAAGTAGTGGTCAGAACAATCAACATTCATAACAATTTTCCTACATTTTTAGTAGTAATTTACAAATAACAAAATAAGGCTAATATCAGAAATTTATTTTTAAAATCTTGAGAATAACTTGGGCTTAGCACAAATTTAATCAAAATAATTTAATTATTTAATTAATATCTAATGCATTTCATATGAATTGTTGATATTCAGACTAATAAACATGCCATACTGCAAATATTGAATAACTCACAAAAGAAAGAAAATACTCAGATCTATCAAACTCTGATTTAACATGCCATTTATTAAGTTTTGTTTGTTCTCTCTAGCTTTAACATTAAGGTATTCATTTTAATAAGCTCAAAATTTTTCAGAATGAAAGAGGGAGGATATTGTATCAACTAACAATGCTTATATTAGGGGGCAGATAATGCCAAATTATAGATAACTGTCAAAAATATTCACTTTGAGGATAAAATATTATATCTGAAATAATAATGATATGAACACCAACTGTCATTATTTGGTGTCAATTTTATACTTGCAATATACTAAATGTCCCACCTATTTTCACATTTAATTTTCAGGGCCAGTGAGTTTGAAAAACTTATCTGAAATCACATACTTTTCAAATGATAAAACTTTGGTTTGTCTGTCCATACCAAGTATACAGTCGTTGTGCTTTTCTACCTAGAACTCACTTAGAAACACACTGTGTTACTAGAAGGTTCAATTAATTCATTATTTTGTAATTATCTTTTTATTAGTCAGAAATTCACTAAATTTTGGAATTTTTCATCTCCTCTATTTCCTTACATCTGCACACTGGCTCCTTTTCCTTTGTTGAATCTGGGGAGAAGATAAAGGTACATCCATATTTGCAGGGTTTTTGGCAGCAACATCGATTACAGTGTCTGAGACAAATTCACACTCTATAGTCCTGAGAAATGAAAGGTGAAGTGAGGGTGTGGGGGTGGGTAGGAATTGAGAATGTCTTCGTGCTTTTTTCTACTTGATATATGTTGAATGCTAGTAAAGACCCTTGGGGAAAATCTATCTATCTATATATATTTTTTAATTTTATTTTTAGACTAAATTTTGACACAAGTTTGATATATTTTTGTGTAATTGCTTCAGCCTTTTTCCCATCATGTCTCAGAATTACTTATAATTTCCCTATTTCATTTTTATATGTCCAAAAAAGCATGTTTATTAATGATAATTATATTAATAAAAAAGTAATAGATCTTTCCATTTGTATAGTTTTATAATTTTAAGGCATTTTTACTTTAATATTTTTAAATGATTCAATTTCAGGACAATTCTTCAAGATAGAGATACGTTATTATTTCTGTTTTTGCATGTGGAAAAATTAGGAGAGGCTAGCCACATCATCAAGGGGGTGGTTGTTTTTTGTGTCTATTGATTTTTGGACTTTACAAAGAATAGATGAGTATACAGTAAATGAAACTGTATTGAATATTGATGCATAAATGACACATACATAACCAATAAAAATGAAATATAAATTAATCACAATTTTTGCAAAGTTTATTTTTTAGAACATTTTAACTGTGTATCAATTATTGGGATGTCATGATTTTAATGAATAATGTGACGTGCTTAGGAAAAAGGAACACATATAAAAATCAATGTAAAACAATGGTTTATCCACAAGACTTTAGGAATAGCAAGCTTTGTTTTCTGTCCCTCTGGGAGACTTTTCTGAAACATAGATTTTTCGGAAGCTCTGAGAACAAAGCTTTGCATGTATCATCACATTGTCATATCTTCCCTTCTGACTGTCTTTATTTATAAACCCCAAATATGATTGAATTTGTTTATTTTGCTATGTGGTTGAATTACTTTTAACTAGGAACTAGGGATCTCTAATCCTCTTAAGCTAAATTATTTTCCTTCTCAACTGGGCACTAATGCACTAATGATTTATTGTTGATGGTACAACATGTTCTTTAATCGGCACTTTCACTAATACAGTAGGGCTTATCTGGTTTCAGACTTCTCCTGCCTTGCTAGTATTTTCCCCTAGGTATGAATTATGAGAGCCATCAACGTGTGACACAGAGTGGAAAATTAGACCAGCTTGCATCACCTTATTTCAAATTCTTACTTTTTTCCCCCACTGAGAAAAATTTTCGCCTTCCATTTATTATAGAATTCACTAATGGTATATTTGCATCAGGATTAGAGATACTTACAGCATCAGATTGATTTCTAAATCCATTTCAATTCTATATTCACTCACTGTTTATATCAGACACAAGCCTAAATTTTGGTTTTACAAAAAAAGAGGAGCAGAAAGATGAGGATGACTAACACAGTTTTAACTCCATTCACAAAAAGCTGATTTTTAGTAAATAAAGGATTTTTAAAAATATTTGAGTTGGGATGCCCTGAATATTTTTCATATTTTATGTACATATTTTTCCATATTTTCATGAACTTCATTTTATTATATGATAATATCTTGGCATCTTATCTATAAAGTTGCACTGTACTATATTACATATATATCTATATACATATGTATAGATATATAAATATACTTGACTTTGGAAGAGACAAATTCAAAGAGAGACAAGTTTAGTAAATGAAAAAAAAAAAGTCATGTATTGAGGTTGATTCAATTATTATTATTTGGCAGGAAAAAAGGCAAAAAACAGAAATATGTTGGCCTTTAAGTATGAGCTTTTTGCCCAAATCAAGTTAGAGAGATTTTTAAAATGAATATGAGACATAACTTACAAATTACTCAAAATTTTTAATTCTTCTATAATTAAACCCTATAAATTATAACTTTTTAAAATTTCACATTATTACTATTAACTTGATCATACAGCTGATCATATTATTTATACTTTGTAAGATTTTTGAACATTTCCTAATATCAAATGCATCCTAAGAGGAATAAATACTATCATGAATGCTATTTAAAATAACTTTCAGCTTTAGCTTTTTCCCTTTCTCATTCTTATTGTTCTTTAATTAGGTTATTTTTTTTAAAAAAGTATCTTGAATATTTCAATACTCCTGCTATCATGCTTTTGAAGCTCTATTTACCAACCTAATGACATCTAAATTTATTCATTTTCTGGCTTCAGACTGTTTTAGCTTAAAATCTTTTCTACTCACTTGGTGTCCCCTTAAAACCATCCATATCAATTTATTGTTTACATGTGCATCCTCATGTGTTCCTTATTCATTCCTGTTACATTGCACATGGTATTTCCTCAATTTGGAATGTCTTCTACTCAAAAATTTAAATCCAATAGTATATACGCTAATCTTTTTTGGAATAAACCATGCTTTTACCTCCTTTATAAAGTCTTCCCTTTCGTCTTTAGATATTCTTGGTAATTGGTATGATTATTTTGTTCTTATTACAATCTTTATATTTTCTGTAATTCTTTTATGTTGATCCCTGTGTATTTACCACACAGAAAGAAACATTATGCTTTACAGATACTGTGTAGACTTCATAAAAGAAACAGAGCACCTTATATAACTACCTAATCTGTCTTTCTGTTTACATTAGATAATCAATCACAAGGCTAAATGTCTACTGCATTGTAGGCTCTCAATGAATATTTCTTGAACAATGGATACTTGCATAGTAAATTTTTCAATTTTTGGCATGGTAAGTTAGAACTAACAAAGACATATCATTTGCACTAAAATATTTTGTTGTTATTTTTTTGATTGTTTTCTAGGGCATTCTAGGATAAATCCAGTTGATTTAAAGTAGAATCAGATAATTAGCAAAGAAATTCTAAGAAATGGAGGAAGAAATATGTCTCTGTTTTGCCTTCAAAAAGGTTTAACTGTTCCATCAGGAGACTATCCCTAACAACTTAAATTCTCCCAGTAGTTTAAGATTGTAGTTTCCTTAGAACAGTCACTATATGAAGCATGAAGGGAGCTCATGCCACCCAAGTCAAAAGTGATGCATATCAATAGTCAAAGGCCAAGAAATAAAAATATAAGTCACATATTTTCTAGAATAACTCTCCACAGGAGGACAAATGAGCATAACAGTGGTGCCTGGAATTGAATGAATCCATAACATTAATGAAAAGAATATTGTTTCTACACAATTTCCAAAGAAGTATTCCAATACTTTTTTCATTAATGGAAGCACTTCTGAAATTAAATTCTATAATTTCTATACATCAAGATCTGTATAATGAAATGTTTCAGTATATTTGTCAAAATAAAAATATCTTAATAATCCTTCAAATTTATTAATTACTACAGAATTTCCCAGAATAGTTGACATTCAATATTCTTTGTTCAGTTTAAAAATAGTTTTTGGTTGTATGTTTTCTGTATTACTCTTGAAAAACCTCCCAATTTGTAGAAAATATATCTTTTCATTTGTTAAGATAACAGAAAAAAAACGTGACTCTGTCTTAGCTTTGCTGCTATTACAAATTACCACAGACTGGGCGGCTTAAACAACATAAACTCATTTCTTACAGTTCTGGAGTTTAGAAAATCCAAGATCACGGCACTGGCCAATCCAGCGTTTGAGGAAACCTCTTTTCCTTGTTTATAGATGGCCGTCTTCTTATTGTATCCTCAGCTGGCACAGCAGAGAAAGAAGAAGTCTCTCCTCTCTCTGTATATATAAGGGCACTAATCCCATCATGAGGGCTCTACTCTGGTAACTTAATTTCCCCCCAAAGGCCTTATCTCCAGATACTATCATATTGGGGATTAAGGTTTCAAATATGAATTATAGAGGGAAACAAACATTCAGTCCATATACTTGACCCTGGCCTCTCGAAATTCGTGTTCTTCTCACATGCCACATGCATTCATTCCACTCTGAGAGCTCCAAAAGGCTAAAGTTATTCCAGCATCAACTCTAAAATCTAAAGTCTCATCCACATAGCAACTAAATCAAATATGGGTGAGACTTGAGGTACGATTCATTCTGAGGTAAAATTGCTCTCCAGTTGTGAACCTGTGAAAGAAAGTTATGTGCTTCAAAATTACAATGGTGGTTCAGGCATAGAATAGACATTTCCATTACAAAAGGGAGAAACAGGAAGGAAGGAAGAAGTAAAAGCTTCCAAGAGTCCAACTCTTAGCAAGGCAAATTCCAAGATATCTTAAGACTCAAGAATAATCTTGGCTTGATGGTCTGCTTTCCAGGCCCACTGCAGTGGCATTGTCACCTCCATGGTTTGATGGGGTGGTACCCACGTTGAGTCTCTCCTTCACAACAACATTCAGTCCATAGCAACTTGTAGTTGAAAGTTCTGCAATATGAATGCATCAGTGGAAATTTAGAGACATCGTTGTATCCAGTTAGGTAAAGAGTAGCTTATTTTGGAATTAGAGTATTGGAAAAACAAAGTCAAGTGAATCAGCATATGTGCATACCTATGTGAGGAGAAAGAAGGCGTGTACTTAAAGAAAAATAATGTTAACATTTTAGGACATAGAAACAATGATATTGCAATGTTGTGTATAATACCCTATATTTTAGTACTTTGTCCCAAAGTTTGTATCATTTGCTTTTTTATTTTAACAAATTAAGAAAAAAGTGCTCCAGTGGTGCAATCGGTTAGCGCGCAGTATTTATACAAATTAAGAAAAAATAAACCAGTGTAAAATGTTTCTGATTAACAAAACTTAGTATTTTAGTGAGTTTTTATGTGCATTCTTTGACTCTTTAGGAAGTATCCTCTGTATTTGTCCACTCTTTAGAGAACCACAGAATTTCACCCTTATTGGTTAATTGAAATTACATGGAAAATAAATTGGCATTTCTTTGGGATTTTTCCCCCATATCCTTAGAAGAAACTAATGGGGGAAATATAGTCTCAGCTAAAAAGAACTTGGATTATATAGCAAATTTAATTTGGAAACATTTCTTCATGCAGAGCATGGGAACAAAGAAAAAAATATTTAGAATTTGAGAATATCTAAAGATAATTGAATACCTGGAGGACAACATTCCCCTGAAATGGATAGGTCTGTAGAAGACCCTGTGGTTGGTTTCTAGCTGCTCAGCAAGCTGAGTTTGGTGACTGCATTGTTATAGTGAATATTCTTATGAAACCAACAGTAACTAGGTCACAGCATGCCCATTGTGAACCATCCTGTTTGCAGGGTTGTTTGAGAAAGAAAACTTTTATTGTTACTGTTTAGAAAAGGGACACTCTATTTTAGCCCCAACTCTCAAACAGAGGTCCAAAGTAATTCAGCTATTTTTTAGGCCACACAGCAATACGTACAAGGAAGAAGAAAAGGACTTTAAGGAAAAAAAAAAAATCTGTATGCAACATAATGAAAGTTAGCTGCTATTGCAATGGCTCTTCTTTGCCATTTACCAGTTTTAATCCTTTTCTATGTTGAAAAGAATAGAAGCAGGGACACAAAATGAGAGTCTGGGTCAGTCACTATAGTGTTCAGCTAGGTATTCAGCCTGTTATCTGACTCTAAGAATACACAGGGTACCCTGCAAAAGTTGTAAATACGGTTAGATCCCCTGTCTCACATCTCACTGCATCTTTTAATAGTAGAGCAAAATCTAAATAAAAATAGCAAGAAACATACATTTTCTTAATATGTGTATAATCAAGTGTTTAGAATCCATTAACTCTTTAAAAATAATAGAACCTGAATGAAAACACTTATATGTGCCCTACTTTATTAAGTTTTTATCATATTTTTATGTATAATGACAAATGATAATTAAATAAACTTATGCTTATTATTTTAGTGGTCATGTTTTTCTAAACACTGTTCCACCATCATCCAACTGACATTCGCCTAGTTGTGTACTTAGGAACTTCCAGTTTCACCTCTGACATGTAAATAGCTTGCAAGTCTTCATTCCCACCCTGACAAGAAAAGAAGCTGAATGCATAGAAAATAAAAGAAGTTTTTTGGACCCATCAGAAAATTAAGGTCACAGGGCAAACTACTATACTGAATTTTGGAGAGTTAGGAAAATTCAGAGAATCAAAGCAGACCCTTGTTTACATGGATCAGAAGCCACTGAAGTTATAAACTAGTAGTAATATTCCAATGGTGATTTTGACAAACTGCTGGAGGCTGAGCATAGACCAGAGTAAGAACTCCTGGGAGCTGCAGCCTAAGAGGGTCTCTAAATTTTTGTGGATTTTACCTTGAGAACTCCACCAGTTCTCCTAATGAAAAAGCTAAGAAAGATCCCTGTGGCTATGGCAGGAAGGAGGGGAGGAGGCCAGAAGGAGAAACCATTCTAAAGTCATTCTAAAGTCTTCTCCATTACAAAGACTTATTCTCTAAAAGAAAAAGACTTTACCAGGGCCTTATCTGACCTGGGGAAAGAGTAATTATCCCACTCCAGGGGCCTCTAACCTTCCTGTCTTACTCAAAGGGAAAAAAAGAAAGTTAAGAAACATTTGTGGAGGTTAAAGTTCAAGGACTCAGAGCCTCTAAAAGACTGATAATTAATAATATCACTAAACACTCCTCTTTCCAACACCTTCCCAACATCAACAGTGACCAAGTAAATAACAGTGATTTATAGCTGAAACTGCTGAGACAAAGGCTCAATTTAAAAAGTTATTAGGGAAACCCAAAGAAAATAGGAGAAATTAAAAATGAGAACACTAGAACAATTGGAAGATTCTGGCACCTACAGCTATAGTAAATATTAAACATAATTCATCTTCTAGCAAATTTAATATAAAAAGTCACACTATGTGACTATTATAGTTGGAAACTCCAATGCATAGATTCAATAGGTAGAAAATCAGCAATGATACTGCTGAACTGAACAGCACAATTAACCAATTGTGTCTAATTGACATTCATAGAATATTTCATCCAACTATAGCAAAACACACACTTTTCTCAAGCTCATATGGAGTATTCAGTAAGATAAAACACTTGAGTAAATGTAAAGAATAGAAATCATACAAAGTATGTTCCAGACAACAATAAATTAAGTTAGAAATCAATAACTGGCTTGAAATTGCCAAAACTTTCAGAAATATTTAGAGATTAAACAACACACTTCTAAATAGAACATGATGCAAAGAAGATAATGCCAGGGGAATGAAAAAATATTTTGAACTAAATGAAAATAAAAACATAAAAATGTGTTAGGTTCAGTGAAAACAGTTCTTAGAGGCAAATTTATAGCATTGAGGGCATGTCTTACAAAAGAAAGAAGAACTAAGATAAATAACTTAAGCTTCCACCTTATGAAATTAAAGAAGAACAATTTAAGCCTAATGCAAACAGAATAAATAGCAATTAGAGCAGAAAACAATGAAATAAAGAATAGGGAACCAAAAGAGGAAATGAACAAAACCCAAAGCTGGTTCTTTGAAAAGATCGATAAAATCAATAAGCCTTTAGCTGGGTTAATAAACAGAAAAAAAGAAAAAAAATAAGATAAAAGTTACTCACACTGGAAATGAAGGAGAGATCATCACCACTGATATCACAGACATTTAAAAAAATAAAGAATATTATGAACAACTCTAAGCAGTTCAATACCTGGAGCTACTTTATAAAATATGTTTCTATTCACCTTGACCAAGATTGATTGTTCTGGTATAAACCAGTACATAGAAAATATCTATTGATCACTTATTGTGTGCCAATCTGCCTTAGTTTCTGAGGGTGCAACAATAAACAAAGGAAAACAAAAGTTATTTCTCTCATTGAGCTTATATTTACTTATTGACTAAGTAAATAATTTCTGCAGTAATGAGAATTCAGAAACATTATTTCCCTTGCTTCTGCCTGTGATCCTTAATTCTATGATCTTAAAAAATAACAGTAGTAAACAGGTTAGATCATATTTTTTGTTCAAAACTTTTGACTTTTCCTCTCACTCAGAATACAAGCCCATGCCCTTAAACTGTAATCCTATTTGCTGTAACCCTGCCTCTCCATACTGCCATGACTGCTTTTGCCACCTTTCCCCTTACTTACTCGGCTTTAGTCTCATAGACAGTTTTGTTGTTAAGTTTACATGGTATATTCTTCAGTCAAATAGCTGCATGGCGTCTGCACTCCCTCACTTTTAGTCTCTGCTCAAATCCATCTTTACTGTTGAAATCTTGCATGAAAACACTATACAAAATATCAACCTAAATCTTATTATCACCCTTATCCTGCTTTAATTATCTCCATAGAAATGATCCCCACCTGAAATAATATGTAAATTACAATTAATTATCTATCTATACTCACCCACACTGCTAGACTATAAACTATAGGAGTGCAAAGAGATTGCTTCATTCATTGCCATATCACCAATATTTGGAACAATGTCTGATACATAACAGGTGCTCAATAACAATGCACTAAATCAATAGATCCCCAATTTTTTAAAAATGCATATATTCTTCTATATTTGAATTTCCCAAACTTATATAATCATAAGAATCATCTGTAGAATTGTAAAACTTTCAGATTCTTTGGACTACCATTTAATACTAAATTAGGATCTCTAAAAACTGATAAGGGGTTGAGAAACTGAAGATTTAAATTTGAATGCTCTTTTCAGCTTTTCTATGCTACAAAAAGGTGACAACCAGTACAGATGAGGCTTTGCTTAAGCAAGCACTTTTAAAATCTTTGGACACAAATATTAAGGGAGATATAAGTGATTCTAAAATATGATGTAAGGAGAATACATTTTGGGGCCAGGATAAGGAGTATCATGAGAATTTTTTTAAAAAGCATGGACAGGCAAGCATGGTATGGCAGACTATCTGGAGCTGAGCAAATTGCCTGGAGGATGGAGCCTACAAAGGCAGGTTGACAGTGAAAAATATTTTTTAAAAAAGTAGACTTTAAAGGATTTACACCAGTTGTGCTTTGTATTTTTAAAGTAAAACCACTCCATTAATGGAAAACTTAAATGAAGCATTCTAGAAATGCAGTGACTATGAAAAAATTCCAAGGAAGGGGCATTTATTTCACATCTTGGCTTCAAAACATAGAAAGAAGTTAGCAAACAGAGACACAAGTGAGACTGGGTGCCATAGACTGGATCATTGTGCCCCCCTCCCCCATTCATAGGTTAGTTGAAGTCCTAACCTTCTAGGTAATGGTACTGAGAGATAAGGCCTTTGGGAGATGATCCGGTCATGAGAGTGAAGACTTCATGAATGGGATTGATGCCTTTATAAAAGAGAACATAGAGATTTCTCTTGCCCTTTTACTACCATGTGAAGCCACAATCAGAATATGGCTCAGAAGCAGAAAGTGGACCCTCACCAAATACAAAATTGTCCAGTGCCTTGATATTGGGCTCCCCAACTTCTGATGCTGTGGGAAATAAAATGCTTATTGTTTAGATTACTTAGCCCATGGTATTTTTGCTATAGCTGCCCAGACTTCCTAAGACACTCAAGATCATTGAAAGCAGAAAATTCAGGAAGGGTGCTGGATTTCAAAGTATAAATTTGTATCTTTGTAAATTCTGATTTGATTTGAAAAGAATAACTATAGGGACAAAATAGATTAATTATAGAGATTAAACCTTACGTGATGATGGGTACGATTAAGCATTCTCTGTAAGTCTTCTTCCCCTACGTCAAATGATGGGTCTGAAGGTGGAAAGTACAAGTAAAAGTAGAATGAGAGAATAGAAAGGCATACTGGAACACTTAAGAATGAGCTGAAACCCATGAGGATAAATTGAAACTTGTCCATCACAAAAAGCTGTGTTAGTCTTTCACTGCCTCCAGCCTACAACTTTGTTCATACAAGTAACCTGCAGGAGAGCTGGGATATTTCTCCATAGAGCTTCATGTAAGTGTGGCTGAGGATCCAGGGAAACTGAAGAAAGAAATCCAATGGAAGCTGATGTAGCTCTGAGCCTGGCTACAGCCCCAAGGAGATATGGCAGAAGCAAAAGTTTCTGCGGGCTGGCTACTGTCTCAAGCCAAGGAAGTAAGTCAGTAGATCCACCATAATATTAATATATGTGCCTTGAAAGAGCATATGACCCTAGTGTTATCTTCCAAGGGCAAATAAGACTGCTGCTTAACTTCTTTCTTTCAAATATTGTGTGTGTGTGTATGTTTATATATATTGGCAATCCACTACTTAGAATTATACAAGGATAGAAATTGTGAAAATACAGTTCCAACTTAGTGATTTTGACACAATACAACAACAATCTATAACTGATATCTATTGCTGTGTAAATAGTCATCCTAAACAGTAATGTAAAACTACAACATTCTTTTATTATTATTTTTCAAAATTCTGGAGGTTGATTGGCCTTGGCTGGATGGTTCTTGCTTTGAGTTTCTCATGTGGATGTAGTTAATAGGTGGTGAGGTTAATAGGTCTGGAGTCATCTTGAAGGATTCTTCTCTTACATGTCTGGCAAATGATGATGTCAGTCACCTACCTGGACTTCATCTGTTGCTGTGGGCTGCTGGAACACAACTATGTTGTTTGACTTCATCACAGCATCATGGTTGGTTTACAAGGCAAGCATCTGACAGAGAGCTAGGCAAAAGATGTGTCACCTTTTATGATGTAGCACTGGGTGTCATGCATAATCACTTCTGCTACATTAATAAGTATATTAGGGTTCAATGAGAGAAACAGAACCAGTAAGTATATGTGTGTGTGTATACATATACATATGTATATATATATGCACACGCATACATAGAAATTAGACACTGGCTATGCAAGTTTGACAACCATAAACTATGCCATCAGGAAGAATCAGTTGGAACTTGTGAGTATGACTGAAGCTGTTATCTACAGTCAGAATTTATTCTCCTTTAGAGAAGCCTCAGCTCTGCTTCTAAGCTGGAGGTCACCAAATTCTACAGAATTACTGCTGTATGAAAATGATAGTCACTGCTTCAGTCACATCCATTTTGAAATCCAAGTTCATGCTGAGAGCCTTTAACCAGCTCATTGATACATTGATATTACTGCTCAAAACAAGTTAATGAGCCACTCAAAATGAGAATGGAAGGGAAAAGTTGACACTTGCAAATGAGTTTAATCTGCTTGTCCTATAGATAAGAACCTTGATGTGCAGCTCTAGGCTGCATCACACTGATTTGAAGGCTTGGAAAACTCCATGCCCATTTTCAGATCGCCATCTAAATAGCTTGATGAGAAAGCCTGTGGCATTGATAGAATCGGATATATTCCCCATGTCTTTTTTGTTGTTGTTGTTGTTTTTGTGTTTGTATTTGTATCTTTCACACATAGTTTTCCTCATTTGTTCTCTCAAAAAAATTTATGAAGAGGAATCTAATTAAAATATATAAAATAAATTAAAACTATTTAACCAAGCAAAACTGCTGACTTTATATGGAATAAATTAAATAGAATCTCATTTAATATATTACTGATATGTTTAAACTCTCTTTCCTTGCTTATTTAATATATTATAATACACTGATATATTTTAGCTCTCTTTCAATGCTGATCACCAGCTTTGACGAGTCTGTTCTCAGAACTTTAGATCACAAATGTTGAGATCCAGCGACTATGTATAAAAACAGGCTGGGAGCAGTTTCAACCTTCAACACTGAGAGTTTCTTCCAGAGAGTGCTTATTCTAGCAAAAGCAAGTGAAATATATATCTAAATGCATAGTGCCCTGTCATGTCTGTGACTTTACTGCTAATACTTCAAAAAGAACATTTGCTTTCAAGCTTTCATTTTCAGGGACTTTACTACTCATGAAAGAATCTTTCCTGTATTAGATAGAGGTCCACTGATTTAGGAAATTAAGCCTCAGAGCTCCAGCCATGCAACATTACCAGTGACAACATATGAGGTTAAATCACTTGTAATTCCACATAATAGTATAAATTTCAAGCATCTATTGAATGTTCAACTGACTGGGAAATAAGAGGAAATAGTTTATGTGGGAATTTGTTGAAATATAAATGAGTTATATCTGCTTTTAGCTTACTAATAATCTATTTAGAAGGTAAGATATACATGCAAACTACTAACAGATTTAGCCAAAAAAGTCTATCATTAGCACAATCAATCTATAGTAAGGAAATTCAAGTTTGTGAAGCATGGAAGACAAGAGTCTCACTGTACTCTGCTAGTCAGACCACTTGCTACTGTGGGAACCATCATATTTTAAGAGTGACATGCATACATGTGAGTTGTTGAAAGTGTTCTTGGAATCAAATATTATAGGGAAATAATGACAATTCTGGTATGGTTGCGTCCTAAAACATTTTTTAGATGGCACACGACAAACTTTTCTCAAATACATGAAGATTTGTCACGTGAAAGTGAGATAATACACTGTAAAAGTAAATCTATAGTGCAAAAGTGAGCAAATATTACAATAAGGATGATTTTGTTCACTATAAGAAATAGCATCTAACTTGTACAACTGAGGAAATATCTCCATAGGCTCCTTATTTTCCTTTCTGACCACAGTTTTTATTAATTGGAACAAAGGATCACCATTTCAGACACTCTACATACATTAGCAAAGAATTCTATAGTGTCAATATGGCTTAATAATAGGACCTACAAAGCTCCTTTTAGAAACTAAGCTATTTATCAGTGGAAGCACATCAGTAGTTATTTTCTTATGATTAGAAATACTAAAACTGAATATTAATTGCTAGTGAACTGATAGATGGGATTTTTATACTTGATGGAATGTTGAGATATATGTTCTTAGGAATTCTTTTTATGAAGCTAAGAATTTTACTGCTTAATCAAGATCACTAAAGTAGAATTCAAGAAATCTGAGCTTTGCTATTGGTTTTTGCCCTATTTGATCATGAAAAATTATCTGCCTCTCTGGTTTTCATGTTTTCCAAATGAAAGGATCACAACACACAACGGTTATGATTTCTTTAATTCTTAAAAAATAAAAAAGGAGTCTATATGCAAGAAAAACAATGAGCCCTATTGCCTATTCTAAGTCAGCAAAAGAAATGATGGCTTATTGGATGAAATAGTATATGACAGTTTAATATGCACAAAAGTCATACTCAATGGAGTTCTCTGATGCGGTGGATTTGAGATGAAATTTGGGTAATGGCTAAGATTTAAATATGAAGAGATTTTATCCTAAAAAGAGAGTAAGGATTAAAGCAAATTACCAAGAGTGAGTGTACTTGCAAATAGTGAGAGAACTTCCAGTGGAGTATTCTGGCCAAATGGAAGGTATGATGAAGCTACCCCATATGAAGTAAGTCAATAAACTCAAATCAGTGGACCAATTATGACCTGTTTTTATAAGTAAAATTTTATTGTATCTGTAGGGGAGAGGGAAAACTTCTCCTTCACCCTGTAAGGCTTGCTGAAAGATTAACTCACAATCAGACAGATTAATAACAGAAACAGATTTATTTACTATGTGCACAAGGAGAATCACAGAATGATTATCAAATTTCCCAATGGGATCCAGAAGTTTATATATCCTTATTTTAGTGGGAAGGAGGATGAGAATGTAGGTAATTCTGTTTAGGGGCAATAAATGGTTACTAGGGAGGATGAACAGATCTATTTGGGAGAATGAATGAATGAGGGAAAAGAGATTGACTTATAAATGATTCTCTTTGGAAATTAAATTAACCTGAGAGACAGGTATTATATTTAAAATGATTTGGGCCTGGGCTGGTTGCATTCTTGGTATATTGAGATATTGTAATATATTGAGATAACAGGAAAGGAAAGGGAAATCAATTCTTCTTTTTGATGGGTCTGGTTTTTTATGAAGAAAGAGGGAAAGCCCTTTCCAATACTGGTTGATCTCTAAGAGCCTTTAACTCAAAATGTTCTTTATACCAAAGAGTCATATTTTGGGATGAAATTTCCTCCACTCTTTCATTCCCCCTGTCTGTAACTTCCCTAGAAGTTTCACATATTAAAAGATGAGTTGGTGGTTGTGAAGACAGATATCAGGTTAGTAGTCAAATAACAAGAGATCTGAGAAGGGAGACAAGAACATAGATTAAAAGAAGAATGAATAATTTAAAAGAACATATCTAACTACATTTCTCCATACCCCATTAAACCAGGCTTTCATTCCTGGTGAAGGAGTTCAGGAAATTTCACCCCAAAATATGACTTCTTGGTATAAAGAGTATTTTGAATTAAAGGCCCTTAGAGATCAACATGCTTTGGAAGGGGCTTTTTCTTTTTCTTCATTAAAAAAAAAAAATCAAAAAGGACAATTAACTTCCTCTGTCCTCCCTGTTATCTCAATACATTACAAGAAAGATCAAGAATGCAACCAGTCCAGACCTAAATCATTTTAAATATATTACATGTCTCTCAGGTTAATTTAATTTCCAAAGGGAATCCTTTGCAAGTTAATCTCTTTCCTTCTATCCTTTCATTCTCCCAAGTACGTATTCATCCTCCCTAGTAACCATTTATTGCTCCATAAACAGAATTATCTGTATTCCTCATCTTTCCCTTCACTCTAAAATAAGGGTATATAAATTTCTGGACCCCACTGGGATGTTGGGTAAACATTCTGTGATTCTCCCCATGCACATGGTAAATTCATCTCTTTCTCTTACTAATCTACGTTATTGTGAGTTGATCTCTCAGTGAACCTTCTGGCACAAAGGGGGAGTTTCCCTTCTCCCCCACAGTTTGGCATAGTCGTCATAATCTTTACAGCTGTTCTGCTATTCTGAAAGCCACAGTGAGTAGAATCTGGACTCTGAACAACCTATGACAAAGTAAGATACCTCATGTACCAGTCAGAATCCTGGTTTTCTCTGTCTTTCTGTGGTCTCTAGTTGAGCAGACAGTAAAGATCATTGTCTGTTTTGCCTTTCCAAATTTGAGGTTAATGATAGAAAAAGTTTTTGTAAGTGACTAGTCTTGGCACAGCAACTCAAGTCTATTTTGGAGGTACTTTGTGAAATGAATATGTATATTGCGTGATCCCTCTCCTCTCAGAAAGAGCCTTTGTTGTTGTTGTTGTTGCTTTCCCTTGCCATTGTCTTTCTGTGTTGTTCTGTGATGAAGATGGTTACTATAGGGTAGAGCATGGACCTAGAACCCCCATAAGCCTGTACTGAAAGTTTGGTGCCTGTCCTCAAGGCCGCATCAGAAGAATGAGGACAAGTGGCTTAAGGAGAAGGAAAGGGAAGTGTATTAATTTGCCAGCAAGTGAGGAGGATGGAAACTCTCATCTTAGAGTATCATCATCCTATCTATAAGCAGAAATACAGACCTTTTAAAGGGGGCTTTTCAGGTTCAGGCAAGTGCTGTTTGACTATAGTTGATGGTTCTGATCAACCCCATCTCCTGTGAAGACAATCTTAAAACCTCTGCCCAGACAATCCCTTTGAGCCATCTAGCCATCTCCTGTGGTACAAAGAAACAAAGAATATTCCCCTGCCCTTTTGATTGCTGGCCTCAGGCAGGGATGCAAGTTTTAATTCCCAAAAGGAAAGGAGGGTGTTTAAAGAGACAACTCATAAAACATTTTACTCTTTTACAGGCCATTCCCTCTCTTACAAGCCCACTGTTCATGCTGACCCTGCAGGCCAGCTAGTTATATGGTTCTGACTAGAATGGCATCTATTAAAAACAAACTTTGTTTAAGGTCCTTAGGGGGAAAAAATGTATGAGGTTTCCCATCTGTTCCTGTTATATGTTCCTGAGCTTGTCTTGTGACTGAGTGGGAGTTTTCTCCTCAGTCTCTACCATCTGGAGGGCATATTTTTTGGGATCACACCAGGCAGCCAGTCTGAAAAGATTGGGGGTCTGAGACATGTAAGAATCTAAGCAGCACAATCTTTGTACTGAACATGTGAAGTTCTAGGGGAGTCTTTTTCTTAAAAGGTCCTATCCTCTTTTTCTATTTTAAGTCTATTTCTGAGAGTGAATTTTTGAGAATCATGGGAATTGCCTTCTCTACTCTAGGAGTATCTATTGCTTATGTGGTAAAAAACTTATTCTAAACCTAGAAAATTACCACCTGGGCTTTCTATAAAGAGCCTTATGAAATTGAGCCAGTTTTAGAATAAATATACATTGAGAATTCTATTAATAATTATTAGTGGCCAGAAGATGGATCCTTTGAACTAGAAATACTCCTTAATTTAAAGAAAATTTTAGAGAGATCTCATCCTAAGCAATTTCCTTATCTGTATTTATGGAAAGATCAAATTGAAAGAAATATACATATCGTTGTTGTGGCCAACCTTAAAAACTTTTAAAAAATAAAATAAATAAATATCAGAAATCTGACCTAGAACAAAAGTTAAAATCTTCACCCACCTTAAA
Organism: Cheirogaleus medius; assembly: GCA_008086735.1. Taxonomy (NCBI): domain Eukaryota; kingdom Metazoa; phylum Chordata; class Mammalia; order Primates; family Cheirogaleidae; genus Cheirogaleus; species Cheirogaleus medius. The sequence continues at coordinate 1,430,060 of VBSM01002616.1, read as the reverse complement.
TTTCCCTCCAGCTCATTTCCCCTTTATCCTCAACTACCTTCCCCGATTCCCCAGAAGTCCTTCTGGATCTCTGGTCAAAACAGCTCTCAAAATCCAGCCTTAATTCCACAACAATCTTCCTTAATAAGCTCCAAAACAATCTCACCCTCAATTTCTTCAGAAAACCCTTTGGATAACCAGCTGCCTATTTTAACCTCTGTGTTCCTCCAAGATCTACAGAAGGCCTGATTTAAAGTCCCAAGACATACAGATAGATTGCATAAAAGCTGACAAGGAAGAGATAGTCCTGTCACAAAATCAAGGCAAAACTGTTTTCTGAGCCATATGTCTCTTACTTTCCAGGGCTATGTGATCTAACTCCATGAGCACCAGACCTCCCTATGCAGTGCCCCCTGAGAATGTATCCAGGATTCCCACCACAAAGAGTTCATGTTCCCTGGTCTGAAGCAGATTTTCTGAATTACAAAACCCTTTTGCCCCACTTTCAGAAGATCTTACCAAATTTAGAGAATAATTGGAGAGATTAATAGCCATTCATAATCCCACTGACAGGGGCCTTGATTGGCTGCTAAGAGGTGTACTTCACACCCATAATGAAACTGCAGTCATTAGATCAGAAGGCCTGCAAGGGAAAATCCTATTCATAGAGGGAGCAGGTGGCCAGATACTCTCCCTGGACCTGCCTACAGATAACCAGGAAGTAGTAGCTCAGCTATATGCTGATATTCAGGACCTTATAGGGGTGATTTTAGAGGGTTTCCCTCCAAAAGTTAGTTGGTCTAGGTTGAATTATATATTCAGAAGGAGAGAGAGCACCCTAAAGTTTTTATTAAGGGATTTATACAAGTTTTTCAAAGGCATACTGCATTAAATCCTGAAGCACCAGAGCACAGTAATCTTCTAATTTCTGCCCTACTTGGAAATCTACTTCTAGATATTAAAAAAACAAATTCAAAACTGTACAGTTGGCTGGGATGGTCAGGATCTAAGCATTATAATGGAAGCAGCTATGCAGTTTTTTGAAAATGACTTGCAAAAGAACAAAAAAATGAAAGAAAGATTTAAAATTTGCAGTCATGGCTTTGCAGGTTGAATCACTGCAGAAGCAAAAACAGTCCTCCAAAAATAGACTAAAATCCTCTTATTTTTCTAATCAGTCACAGAATATTCCTCCAGATGTCTGTGGATAGTGCAGAAAACCCAGCCACTGGAGAAACTCTTGTCCAACCCTTAAAAGAAAGGAAAACTTAAAAAAAAAAACCCCTCCTAGAACCCAGCAGGTTCATTTTTCTCCTCTTG
>VBSM01002616.1:1396007-1425369 GCA_008086735.1 Cheirogaleus medius | reverse complement strand
GACAATATTGTGATCAGACCCTTACATTTGATTCCACAGATAGCATTCTTGCACCTCTTACAAATATCATAGCTGGTACTGACACTAACCCTCATGAAATCAATGCTTGTCAAAGCACCAGATGTTACCAGCAGCTCACAAAGCCAGGCCTGTGGAACTTGGGGTAGCTCACTTGCTCTCTATGTTAAGTTGTCAGGCACTAAAGATTAAATATGGAAAGACAAAAATCGGGACTGACTTGATTAAGTGACAAAACCAAGCCCTATAACTGCCAAAACTGAACCAAATTTCTTTTATATCAAATATTTCACAACCTTTTCTGTTCCCATAACTGGCAGGAACACATGGAAATTGGAGATGTGAAAGTGCCAATGAGGAAGAAAGGGCACGTCTGTAAACTGGGGTTTGTGGGGTCACAGATTACAACCTGTCTCCATCTGTAAATATTATAATTCTTGTCTTTTTATCTTGTGTGGCAATAAAATATACAAGTAGTTTCCACCTAGATGATCAGGACACTGTGTACTGGTTATACAACACCCTCTATAAACCGGTACTCACTGTAAATGCCAGCCAAATTACAGACTTGGACTCTTTCATTCTATTTGGTACCAGACAAACATACTAGATGTGATGTTGTAGAAAACCCACTTACATATTAATATCACAATTCTAAGTTCTTTTCAGTGTTCAGGACTCTTTCCCAGTGTTCAAAATTTAGGCGATTGAAAAGGCAGTTTTGAATCTCTCCATGGTAATAGAACAAGCATTCAATACCACTATGCAAACATTGGAAGCACTTCAGACAGAAGTCAACAGCCTAGTCTCTGTTGTATTAGTATTTCAAAACCACCACATCCTGGATGCTCTGATAGCCCAACATGGAGTTGTTTGTGCAATTATTGACAAAAAATGTTGTTTCTATAGAAACCATTCAGGGCAAGTAGGGACTGATCTACACCACTTAAAAGACAAGACAAATATTCTCCATCAGACTAATGAAGCAAAACCATTCTATTGGTCTGACCTATTCCCAGTGTGGGGGAGAGGAGAAACTTTCCTTTTTCCCTGGAACGTTCACTGAAAGATCAACTCACAGTAATGCAGATTAATAAGAGAAAGAAATTTATTTACTGTGCACACAGGGAGAATTACAGAGTGATTAACCAATTTCCCAATGGAGTACAGAAGGTTATATACCCTTATTTTAGGGGGAGAGGGAATGAGAAATATAAGTAATTCTGTTTGGGAGCAATAAATTGTTACTAGGGAAGATAAACAGATATTTGGGAGAATAAATTGATCAGAGAAAACAGATCGACTAGTAAATGACTCTCATTGGAAATTAAATTAACCTGAGAGACAGGTATTATATTTAAAATGATTTGGGCTAGGTCTGGTTGCATTCTCAATCTTCTTTCCTATGATATATTGAGATAACAGGGAAGGGAAGGAAAGGGAAGGGAAGGGACATGGATTGTTCTTTTTGATGGGTCTGTTTTTCAACGTAAAAAGAGGGAATGCCACTTCCAAAGCCTGTTCATCCCTAAGGGCCTTTAATTCAAAGTACTCATTATAGGAAGGGATCATGATTGGGAGTGAAATTTCCTAAGCTCCTTCATTCTCTTTCTGGAACTTCTCTAGAAATATCACACACTAAAAGCTAAGTCAGTGGCTGTGGAGAAAGACACTGGGTCAGTAGTCGAGTAACAAGAGATATGTAAAGGGAGAGGAGAACATACATTAAAATGAGAATGAATAAGCAGAAAAGAACAGATCTAAGTACATTTCCCCACACACCATTAAACTGGTCTCTCATTCCTAGGAATAGGTCAGACCAATAGATTGGTTTTGCTTCATTAATCGATAGAGAATATTTATCTTGTCTTTTAAGAGGTGTAGATCAATCTCTACTTGCCCTGAGTGGTTTGCATAGAGACAACATTTTTTGCCAATGATCATGCAAGCTCCTCCCTATTGGGCTGTCAGGGCATCCAGGACACAGCAGTTTTGAAATACAACAGAGATTAGGTTGTTGACTTCTGTCTGAAGTGCTCCCAATGCTTGTGTAGTGATATTGCACACTTGTTCTATTATTATGGAGAGATTCAAAACTGCCTTTTCAATCTCTTAAGCTCCAAATGCTGGGAAAAGAGCTTGAACACTGAAAAGAACTTAGAATTGTGATATATAAGTGGGTTTTACATAATATCACATCTAGTACATTTGTGTGGTGACATTTTATGAACAAAACAGCCCAAGTTTATAATGTGGCTGGCATTTACAGTGGAGTACCTGGTAACAGACAGTGTTAGATAACTAAGTCTACAATTCCCTGACCATCTAGGAGGGAACCACTTGTGTATTTTATCACAACACAAGATAAAAAACCAGTGTTATTTACAGATAGGGTCAGGTTATAACCTCTGACCTCACAGCCTGGAGTTTGTTCTGCCTTTTCTTCCTCGTAGGCTCTTCCATATCTCCATTTTCCACGTGTCCCTGCCAGTCTGTGGGAACAGAACAGGTCACAAAATATTTGATGTAAAAGACCTTTGATTCAGTTCTGGCAGTTATAGGGCTTGGTTTTGTCACATAAATGGGTTGGTCCGGACCTTTGGTTGAACCATATGGAATCTTTAGTGTTTGCCAACAACAAGGAGAGCAAGTGAGCTAACTCAAATTCCACAGCCCTGGCTTTGTGAGCTGCTCATAATATCTGGTGATTTGACAAGCACTGACATTGTGCAGGTTAGTGTCAGCACTAGCTATGATATTTGTAAGCAGTGCAAGAATGCTATCTGTGGAATCAAATGTAAGGGTCTGATCACAATATTGTCCTCCTATGTCACCTAGAAAAGAGCCAGTATCATCCCTGTTTTCAGTGCAGAGGGAAAAATTATTTCTAGTGAATTTTCATCTGGAAAAGATAGCTCATGAGCCTCCAGAGAGGTTTTTCTATGTCCATTGTCTCATCAACAGAAGAAGCAGGATGATGATTTGTTTTTCTGTGGTTGTGGATGCATCTTGTCATACATCCATCTTCTGGACTGGTTCTATACTCACGTTGGCGGAAACTAAAATGAGTTCAGGTTCCTTTGCATGATCTAGATATTGGCACAAGCAGCAATTAGATTGATTAGTTATGTGGCCAGGATGTTCAAGACTGGTGCAAAGGGATGCCAGGTCTATGACTGACATGCAGGAAAAACAGTAGGTGCTAGTAAGACCATGGCATAGTTTGAAAGAAGAGTCGTAGTTTAAAATTAAAAAGGAGAATGGGATAGATTGAGGTAGTCTTCAATCAGCTTCCAATGGGCAACCCGTGAAGGAGGAGGTTTAAAAGAAGTGTTTTAAAAGCACCATGGGCGGTAAATATGGGGAAATAAAAGGAGTTTTTAGAAGAAAAATGTGGTTTCTTGATTTGCAGTCCTAGAGAAAGCTGTCTACTTCAAAAAGATGTCTGCTTCAGGGTGCTGGGAACTGACCCTGGACATCCTCACTTTCAGGTCACTTATAGGTGTGATCCTCCAATTGTCTTGGTATAGTTTGGCATGGCTCATGTGAATGTAGGAATATATTTTTTTAAATTTTTACTTGGATTGCAGTGTAGGTGGTTAGCAATAAGGGCCTTCCCAGCAAGGTGACATCCTGTGTCTTCTTCTAAGAACATTGATATACACACAATTTTATAGTTGAAAAGGATGGTAAATCTTCTCAGTTGGTGGAGGCCATGCTCCTTTCACCTATTGATGATACGCTCCAAGCATATTAGTTAGCACCTGTATGTAGCTAGTTATGGTTTTGAATTGTACAGTTAAAACCCCATAGTGTTCAGCCAACCCAGAATTAGGAGGTTTAGAGGTGTCAGTTGGCTTAGAATTACTGAACACTATTTCTAAAGAGGTTAATCCATGTCTCCTATTTGGAGTAGTCCAGATTTTTATAAGGGCCAAAGGTAATGCTTCTGGCCATTTAAGGCTATTGTCCTGGCGGACTTTTCCCAAAGTCCTTTTTATGTCTAGATTTTTATGTTCCTCATACCCTGAGGAATGGGGATGATATGGTCCATGAAATTTTTAATGAGTACCCCAGAGGCCTTTGCAAGCAAGTGATTTATATCTGCTGTAAAATGAGTCCCTTGGTCTGACTCAATCCATAAAAGAATATCAAAACAAGGAATAATCTCAGTTACTAATTTCTTTCCCACTATTTTAGCATCAGCATGCCTTATTGGATAACATTCAGTCCATCCACTAAGCATGGAAACAATAGCCAAACAGTAAGACAAGCTTAAATCTGAAAGTAAAGTAATAAAATCAATTTGGAGTGCCACATGGGGCAATGTGGGCTTTTGGGGGCTTCCTGAAGAGTGTTGATTTCCTCTACAGTTTTGGTGAGATTTACAAATAGTGTACTGGGAAATAATTTGGTCAGAGATTCTGTAGATGTCAGGCCATACCAACCAGTTTTTAGTTCCTTAATTGTCCCCTGTTTGCACATATGTCCATATGAAGGAAAATAAATGTAAGCCAAAAAATTTAAAGAAAAGGGGCCTTAGGGAGTCTCTTTGGCCCAATATATAATCTGTCTAATAATTGTTGTATACCTCTTTGTGTTCATTTATCCTTTTTGGATTGTGGGGCATTAGCCTGAGGATTAATAATATCAGATAGGGATTAAGGTAGTGTATTAAATTCATCGGCAAAACAATAGGGAGATCTATTTTTGAGCACATATTTAGTAACCTTGTCTGTTCTACCATTTCCTGGGAACTCAGTATATATTTTCTTAGTGCAGGCTGGGCAGTGAACAATAGCAATCTTAGAAGGGAGGTGAATGACTTGTAATAGGGCAGTAATTATAGATCCATTGCATTGGCAATAGGAGTGTCAGCAGAAGTTAAGAAGCTATGAGATTTCCAAGTTGTGCAAAATTCATGGCAGACTACAAAGGCATATTTGCAGTGTGTGTAAACAGTTGTATCTTTTCCTTTTTTCAATGTGCAGGCTCTATTGAGGGCTATGGCAGAATTGACTCAAGGACTTTTGGGGTGAGCTTTTGAGTGCCCTGAGATATTTCATGTCCTACATTAGTAACAGTTGTCTGTACTCACTAGAGTTTAGATCTAGAGGCTTTATGACCTTGTTTGGCTAGAGTCTTTAAAAGAATAAGGGAATCTAAGAGGTCACCCTCTTTACAGAGGAAAGGATCATCAAGTACTGAACATGAGTGAATCCTTGGGTAAATTTTATAGAGAGAGACTAAATCAGCTTTGAGAATTCGAAAGAATGTTGAAGGAGACTCACGGTACCTCTGAGGTATTTGACTGCATGTTAATTGTCTCCCTTTGAAGATGAACATGGGAGAAATTGTGAATCAGCATGCAACAGAGTCAAAAAGAAAGTTGAGCAGAGGCCAATTACTCTATTACTAAAGAAATATGAACTATAAGGCATTTGTGTTAGTTTCTATCCTCTCAATAAAATATTTTATTTAAGCGCTTCTTTTTAAGCAGATTAATTAGAGCTCTTTTATGTATTTTGGTAGTGACATAGCACATACATATGACATAAGTAGATCTATAGACATACACACTTACAGACAAAAATGGATCTTATAGCTCTTATAAAGAGTTCTTATTTGCTGGCTTTTAGTAGTAGTAGTATTTTTATTCAGACTATTAATCTTTTAATTGCCTATTTTATTGTCCTAAGCAATTATTAGTTAGGCAACAATTTGCCTTTAGTAAGATTTTGTCATTTCTGTAAGCACTTGCTGCTTCCAGGGCCTAATATTTAAACATTTATAGGTAGTTGAAGCCAGAAAATAGAGTACTCAGTTTTTCAGAAATCAAGGAACCTATTTTTACCTTGAATCTTGGCTTTGTCTCTCAGACCTCCGTGATCAAATTAGACAACAATTTTTCCTTACCCAAGCATGCAAGAAAAAGGAACAAAGGGATAGAACACAGAAATCTTTGTAAATTCTTGAAAGCTGGAGTTCACAGCCCATGTAGTATTGCCATTTACTGCCAGTTTTTTCCAGACCCAATCAGACATCTAAGGCCTATAGCTGGATCTAGGCTAGATAATCATGAAATCTAATTTCACCTCAGACCCAGTTTAGCTTCTGTCACAACTTCTGACCCCAGTTAGGATTAAAAATTTTCTCATACAAATTCAGAGGTCTCAAAAGGCAAACCTATAGAGCTTTGGAATCTGGGAGAGCACTTAACCATGAGCCCCAGGTACTGCAAGAGAACAATGGATACAATGGGTAAAGTGGGCACCTTGCTTGGACTCTCGGTGCTCCTGGCGGGTCTTTGGGAGCTCTACTTTTTATTTCAAAATATGGTGGTACACATAATTGCTTTTGTACAGTTTGAATCACAGTTACAAGTGCATGTGGTGTTTGTTTTTTCATTCTTGCCATACTTCTCACTTAGAAGAATGATCTCCAGTTCCATCCCGGTTGTTACAAAAGATATAGATCACAATTTTTTTTATAGTTAAGTAGTACTGGGAGCTCTATTTCAGAACCTACTCCTGACAAATTAAATTTAACAGAGTTTAATTGAGCAAAGAGCAATTGGGTAAGTTCTCTCTTCCAAAACTCCATAGATTTGTGTTTTAAGCTCTCTGAGTTTGAGTTTGAGCAAATTTTTTAACCTCACTGGCTTCAGAAAGTGTGAAAAAAACTAAAGTGGGTCCGAGGTCAGATTGGATCCAATAATTAATTGGCCTAGGTCCTGTTAGAGACTTCAAATATCTGACTGGGTCAGGTAAAAACTAGCAGTAAATGGCAATACTACAGGGGTTGCAAACTCCAGCTTTCAGGAATTCACAAAGATTTCCATGTTCTGTCCCTTTGTTCCTTTTTCTTACATGCTTGGGTAAGGAAAAATTATGAACTGGACAGCTGAACCAGAACAGGTTTAGAGAGACTCCAGTGCTTCTGAGTGGTTGAAGAAGATTCATGGACAGAAAAGAGAAAGTGATGTACAGAAAATGGAAGTGGGGTATAGAAATAGGTGGATTGGTTATAGCTCAGCATTTGTCTTACTTAAACACAGTTTGAACAGATGTCCACCTTTGATTGGCCAAAACTCTATGATCAGCAAAGACAAAGAAGAAGGGAGGAGTGAAGATGAATGTAGCAGATGTGAGCCTGGAAAAACAGCTGACATTTTTGCTTTGACACTTTTTAACTAAAGTACTCTTTTAAGTGAAACCAATAAGCCTTAACCAAGGTTATAACTTAATCAAGGAAGCAAGAGGTGCCTCCAAAGAGATGGTTTTTATAAGACCCAGAAAAGCTGCAAAAAACAGCTCAAAGAGAGAAAAGGGTCACTAGTTATAAACAAGATGTAACCCCAATTTTTTTATATAACCATATTTTCTAGGGTACCAGCTTCTCAGCTGATCATTTATACATAAATGTCTAAAAGCTCCATATGCAATGACAGAATACAGGGAATCAAAAGCTGTGTGCAGAAGTGAAAAGAATCAATAAATGGCAAAAGTCACATAAATATCAAACCAGAAGAGGTATTCCCTGTCTGGGAATCAAGCCTAGGCTGTTGTGGTGCAGGCACAGAACTTTAACCAGTAGGCTGTGGCAGGTGTGGGGACAAGATGTCAGGTCTTCCTGATCAGCAAGGTATCTTACTTTGTCAGAGTCTAGATTCTCCTCACTGTGGCTTTCACAAAAGCAGAGCATCTTTGAGGATCCTGCTGACTATATCAAACTGTGGGGGAGAGGGGAAACTTCTCCTTTGCCTGGAAGGTTTGCTGAGAGATCAACTCACAGTAAGGAAGACTGATAAGAGAAAGATGTTCATTTACCTTGTGCATGGGGAGAATCATAGAGTGATTACCCAGTTTCCCAATGAGGTACAGAAGTTTATGTACCTTCATTTTAGAGGGGAGGAGTGATGAGGACTATAGATAATTCTGTTTGGTCACAAGAAATAGTTGCTAGGGAGGATGAATAAATACTTGGGAGAATGGATGGGGGAAACAGATATACTTGTAAATGATTCTCTTCAAAAATTAAATTAACCTGAGAGGAATTATTTTTAAAATGGGTTGGGCCGGGTCTGGTCTCATTCTTGGTCATCTTTCCTTTAATATATTGAGATAAGAGGGAGGGGAAGGGAAGTCATTTTTTTTTTTTTTTTGATGGGTCCCTCTGGTTTTATGTCAATAGAGGGAAAACCCCTTCCAAAGCCTGTTGCTCTTTAAGGGCCATTAATTCAAAATACTCTTTATACCAAGGAGTCATATTTTGGGGTGAAATTTCCTGAGCTCCTTCAGATCCCAGCCATGTCATTGTTTACATATTACCTATAGTTGTTTTTCCATGATAACTGTAGGGTTTAGTACTTGTGATAGAGACTATGTACTCAACAAAATTCTAAAATACTCACTATCTAGCCCTTTAAGGAAAGTTTTACTGACTCCTGCTATAAGAAATCATTGTTAGATTTGTGCCTTTTTAATCATTCCTTAGAAAGGGAAAATAAAAATACCTTACAAGTGAAAAATCCCCAAAGGATTTTCTCTGCAGCAGTGATTCCTTGTTCTTTTTTATTTTGGAGAGGATTCATACGATAGTTCTTAGAATATAAAAGACAATAATGGTTTAGTGGAAAAGCAGGAAGCTCCTAGTAACTCACAGCAGTTAAATCTCTACCTCAGGAACAAGAAGGTTGATTTACAATCTGTTTAAATGACAGTAATTATGATACCTGCAATATATGACATTTTGTATAACTTGAAGTATTATTTCATCTTTAGTATTAAACAATAAATCTTGATATGGCTTTAAGGATTAGGAGAACAGTTAACTACATAAGTACCTATACAGTACCTGGTAGATGGAAGATATATTGGAAAGTCTTCATTTTTCCCCAGTACCTCATTTTTCCTTTATTCGTCTACTCATTTATATCTTCTTGGCCAAAAAAGCAATTCACTTCAAAAAACTATATTTCTGAAAAGTATGGTGGAAGGCATAACTCACACAAATTAGACAATTCAAAGATAAAGGCTGTTTCTAGCTCACCCCTAATTTTCCTTAGATTTGTGCCTTTTTTCTTTTTACATAGCAGAAGCCTAGATGAATTTTGCCGTAAGTCAGGTTAACTTAACACCTTATGATTAGCTCTATGGCATTGGTGAAAAGTATTGCTATCCATAAAATATACCTAGTTTCAGACCCAGTCAGCCTGTAAACATAATGATTCCATTACTATATCAATGTGATTCTAAAATTACTTTTTAAGACTTTTGTTACTTAGTGCTGAGATAAAAATTTTTGAGCCAGTTGAGCTTTCATTGAAATTTCTTGAAAATTTTGAGTAAATCTTTTCACAAATATACTGAGAACAAGTAGAGAAAGCATTGGCTTTATTGCCTGAAGATGTGAAGACAGCACTATTTTTTTTCACTGTCTCCTACTACTTAGTTGAGAGGTTTTATGTTTTTTTATCTCCCCTGGGTTGGAGATGGAATAAGCCAAGCAGAAGCTTAATTCCTGGTTCTTTTTGGAAGGCCAGTGATTTTCTCAACCTCTCAAGTTCAGTTTTTACATATGTAAAATGAGGCTAATAGTCTCAAACAACTGCCAAGAGTTTTAAGTTTAAGAAAACACATAGTAGGCACTTTTTCTCAGACATGCAAATATTTCTATGTTGATGTTATAGAACTTGACTATTCCTTACTGCACAACAATCTACTCAGAATAAAGCCCATTTATTTAATTAAACAAAATTTTAATTGAATGGAAGAAAGTTATTATGCAAATTCTTTACCATGACCAAATTTATTCATAATTGCAGTTCTCTCCTTTTATAATACCTCACCCAAATATTATTCTTCTAGGATAAATAGCATGCATTAGTAGTTATTATTCACATTTCTTTCTCTGATAATATATAATGCTGTAGAGAAGAGACATCATTAAATATTGTCAAAACCATGCTTATACACATAGTCCTTAGAGTTTTTGAATCCTAAGAAAGTAGTGCTTATTGTCATCCTACTTAGTATTACATATTCTGGAACTGATATGGGAGTAGTGACAATTTCCACTGGTTGGAAGGTAACTATGAATGAAAATTAAAGAACTACTCCAATTCTAGACTGTCACCCCCTGGGTTAAAATGACACACATTGTATTAAAAAGGCCAGCAGCTTGAATAGTGAATCTCCTAATACTGAAATCCTACCTGGTTATCTAAATCAATTCTAAGATAAAAATATCAAACTAATATTTTTCAACTGGACGAAAATTTAAACTTCAAACTGACCCTGAGTATAAGAGGGAAGAAATCTTGTTCAAAAACATGTGACCTAGCTAGCTTCCTTGTCCTTTTACGTTCCTTCTAGATATTAAAATTGTAAAAATATAATACTTATAAAATTATACACACACATCATTTTCTACTCTAATGATGTGATTACTATCTGTTTTTAGGGAGAAAGGCTCTTCTCCAGTAGCTGTACATTGATGTATATTGTACAGCTGGGAGAAAAGTTTTAAAGGACCAAAGACGGAGTAAACTTCCACTAAGTCCCTTTCCAAAATATTTCATACTCTCTAACAATGAGCCTTCCTGAGGCTCTTTGGTCCTTGCTTTCTTCTGGGACATGTTTTTGGGATGTTACTGGACTTTTTAAAAAATGCCTTTGAACAAAAGATAACAGTATGCCATTGGAAACAATGGCTCAGAGAAAGATCACAATCTTGTCTTTAATCAACTGGCTGATCAGCTACTTGCTGAAACAGACCTCCATGCTAGTGATTCTGAGGATGGCTGAAAATAACTCAATATAAGAAAAAAATTAAAGGAAAACACCATGCTTGGTTACTTCTGGAAGTTCATACGCTTTAAAGTTTGTTATAAATAAGGCAGTAGAAAGCGTACTGCAGTTCACTCCTTTTATGATACCTCACCAAATATCATTCTTCTAGGATAAATAGCATACATTAGTAGTTATTAGTCATATTTCTTTCTCTGATAATGTCTAATGCTGCAGAGAAGAGACATCATTAAATATTGTCAAAACCATCCTGTATATACATAGTCCTTAGAATAGAAAGCATACTATAAAAGTATAAAGTTTAAAGAGTTAATTTATTCTATGTCAAAAATAGTTTCCTATCCCACCCCCTAAAACAGTATCTTACAGACACAGAAAAGAGAATTTAGGCATTTAATAGATGTTTATCGCTGTTAAAATATGACTCTAATTTACAGACTTTCTCATCTTTTGTTTTCTGACATGTCACCTCAACCAGTCTAACTATATCTTCTTGCTCATGTGGTGAATGTATTTTGTAGGCTTAAAATACACTATGATATGCTTGATAGTTGTACACATTGCAACCACCATTCAGATAATATAAAGAAATATCATCACAAGAAATTCAATCAAAAAAATACACTTTAACTGACAAAAATTGATAAAACCTCAAAATATTTGTTCTTAAGTAAAGAGAGTTTGTGCTTTAAAATTCATTGAAAATGTATTAAAAGTTAAAAGCAAATGTTATCTTATAGATTAAAAAGTCAATCCAGTTATAGTTATAGGTTGGGAGAATGTACAAGAAGGTGCTACATTATGAGATTTTTGTATGTCAATGGTTGATTGTCATAAAATGTGCTTGAACAGTGAATTAATTTACAGAATGTAAATGTGGGTTAAAACCCAAAACACATTTGGGTTAAAAAGTAAAACAAACTACCAACTTCTAAAGCTTTCATTACAACTATTGCCAGAAAGTGAACCATATAGAAAGAGCTTGTTGTCACTGCAACAGGAAGGAAAGAACAGAAAAACCTTCTCAGTACACTTTTGGATATTCCATGAATCAAGATTTTAATCGCACATTGGCAACTATTGTAAATGTAGAGGTTTGTGGATTAATTAATGAGAAGTAGATAAGTTTTGTTTGTGATGTGTTTTTCTACACTCTCATTTGTACAATGCTTCTTCTCTACCTTTATCAAAGAATCACCTGCCATTGGGCGTGGGGAGTGGGAGGGCATCTTATCTGGGCCTTAGATTCCTGTCTGTGAGAATCTCCGGCTGAGATTGAATAGTATATACATATACTATTCATATAACGAGGATGTCATTTTTTCATCATTAGAGTACTTTTAATATAGTGCTTTTCTGATAGGTTTCATTTCTTCTGTGCTCATTTGTAAAATGATATAGATCTGAATGATGAAATAATCATATATAAATAGGATTTATTCAATACATATTTGTTGAAGGATTACAAATACTTAGCAGGGTTCTACATTTTGAAGCTGTTGATTTAACCTTCACTTTCCTTTTGTTTCTTTGTAATTTCACATAAAGAGAATAGCGACATGATTCTCAATAGCTGAATTTTCAGTGTATGTGAGTGTTTAGTGTTCAGCTTATATTGGTAAATTATCTGACATGACCTTTGGTTTATATCAGTTACCTGATTCTGGTAGAAGTGTCCTCTATTTTGACTTCTGCAAATTGGTACAAAAAATGAAACTGGAGAAAAACATGTGCCATTCTTAAAATATAAAATATTTAAAGAAAAAAATCTTTTTAAAAGAGAATCACAAACTATGTCATTAGTAAATTTATCTTTTCTCCCCAGCCCCAGTAAATTTTAAAAAGTAAAATTATGAAAGCTTTTTAACCTTTTGAATAAATACAATCAGCAAAATTAATAATTCACTAAATATAAGAAAATACGAGCAGCATTGTCAGTGGCAAGTAATGCCATTATGAATGCTTTCTTTTTATTTATGAAGTGGAACCAAAATATTGCTTTGTATAGGGTTTTTATCTATCATTAATTTTAAAATAAAGGCAATTTCAGTAATTGAAGATTATCATAAGAAGGAGATAATTATATATTTTATTTGTAAATTCTAGGAAATTCAGTTACTCTTTTTTTCACATTTTTTTATTTCAGCATATTATGGGGTAAGGTTACATATATTGTCCATGCCCCCCCTCCTCCCTCGAGTCAGAGCTTCAAGGGTGACCATCCCCCAACGTTGCACATCTCACTCATTGCGTTTGTATATACCCATCCCCTCCTCAGGAACACTCCTACAGTTACTCATTTTTTACAAGAATGTATAGTAATGATGAAAGAAAAGTTACTAGTTAATTATTGAATGTCTTATAAGTAAACTGCTCTCACATGTTCCATTTGCACGGGAATTGTTTAATATGCTGAATTTGTGTCCAGATCCTTCCACACTTGTGAAGCTGCCCTTTACAAATCAACAAAGGGGTGCAAGGCAAGACCTGTGGTAAGGGCCTAGAACTCTATGAAGGCACAAGACTAGCTAAATATAATGATGATAATCAGCCACTGTCTCCGTTTGCTTCTCTATAATTGCTACTTTTGAGTCACACAGCTGGTGATCATAAAGATTCTTAACTTTCTCTATGATATCACCTTTTCAAAACCTGAAGGTAGTTTCTGAGATACCTTCCAAGCCCGGCATTTCAGTAGATTCACTGATCCACCCAGCCCAGTGGCCCATATCAAGAAACTGACTGAACTGTAATTGTGACCCCAACCCAGGTACTGACTCAACACAAGAAGATGATTTCTGCACCCCTATAATTTTGCCCCAAATTCAACCAATTAGCAAACCCAATGGCCTAATCCTTTGCCTGCCAAACTTTTTAAAAACCTGCTTCCCAATTCTCAGGGAGGTGGATTTGAGAAATTTCTTCTGTCTCCTTGCTTAGCATTCTGTAGAATTAAACCCTTTCTCCATTGCAACCATGACTGACTCTGTGTACTTGCTTTCCTCTTCTTTCCATTAAAATATATTTATATAAATATTCTTAAAATGAGACCTGAATAAATAGGGGTTAAATCAAATGTATGGCACCAAAATGTGTGATAGGTGACCAAATGTATAAAAATTAGTTTAAAATGTAAAAAGAAACACCTTAGGTAGCATATTAGCATAAAGCAGTATTAGGAATTCTAAACTTTTCAAAGAGCTTGCAGAGAAATTCTACATGAGACTGAAAGCAGAAGTAAAATAGAGAAAGATGAATTTCATGTGATCTTTAGGAGCCAGTAATCTGCTCTGAAGCAACAAATTGCATAAGGATCACATCAAGGCAAGAATAAAGTGAACTTGTATAAAATATTAGAACAGTTCAATACAATATTTTGTGACTTTCGAAGCTTACACATCTAAAGTCTGAACCAAATAAACCTGAAGTTTCTTGAAATCATGTCGAGTGCTATTAGTACCACCCTAATCTAGCACTCAGATGTGTAACTGTGTCAAATTCTGGTTCTGTGTCTTCATAAAGAACATTTCCAGTGCTTAAATTCACTTCACAAATGAAGAGAAGCATGCAGATATACTGAACATCAAGTACAGATCAGTTGCTTTTCTTTGGTTTGGTTACACATTGCAATTCTACATTTTCCTATAAAATATCAGCTGTTATTATCATTTTCACTGCTCTTAGAATGAGTTTAGATTATGTAACTTGGATGTAAAATATCTGTAAAATTAAAATTAACAATAATTGGAAAATCCCAGCACCCTCCCCTTCAGCAACTCTTTACAAAAACAAACAAACAAGCAAACAAACAAAAACCACAAAAACAAAAAACCCAGAAGTTTGTCAAAACTTCTTATGGAAAGGGGATTTGAAAAAAAAAGTATTTGGTGTGCCAAAGCATTTGGGGGATTTATTCATCAAGCAGTCCACCTCTCTTCCTCTCTGGAATGTTTGGAACTCTGGGCACATAGGTGTTTTATTGAAGATAGTTGGACACCAGCTTCACCCATAGATACTGCTATTGCTTTAAGACAATACAGTATCCTTATAATCCATATTGCCCTTGATGGCTAGATGACCTCTATGAGTAGTACTGAGAGAAGAATCATGAAAGTGAGAAGTTATGTCCAATGGTCTTTAGTTTCCGTGTAGATCGATTTCCCATAGAATAATACTCTAGGCTTATCTCTATCCACTCTCCTTCAAAGAAAAAATGAATTATTGCACTATTGAGTTAGAGAAGGGGAACTAGGTGTACATAGGTCATCTCCTTCCTCCCTGTCTTCAGGTTTTGTATTTCCTTGACTGTAGAAAGCGTGTCCTGTGATAAACTACCAGTAAAGGCTCTACTTTGGTGTTAGCAAGCCTGTGGATTTCCAGGAATTCCTGTGACTTGTGGGGTGTTCTTTGGGATTTATAGCAAACACTACAAAGCTCACCACCATCAAAATTATTTCCTTCTATTTCCCAGAACCCTTTCAGCCAGGAGAGAGCCTGTGGCTAATTTGGTCCAATGGCTTATAAGGTGAAATAGCCTGTGACATTTGCAGGTAGGGCAATTATAAGCTCTTGAGTGATTATCCTATCTCACTTTCGCTGACCCAGCAACTGGTAGCTGTTATAGATGGCACAGCTACAAGAAGGGGGAGCTTTAGCCCTACAAATGTCTGGTTCCAGAACTACCCCTTCAACCACATCAACCATGTGTTTTTTTTAATAACGCAGCTGGGATAGGGTTCATGAGTATGTGACTTATGCAGGTGCACAGGGCTCTGGGATTAGAAACCCTCAGTGTTTGATTTAATGCTTTGTGGTTGCCATCTTAAAATTCTTAATATTTTTGAACAAGAGGGCTCATATTTTCATCTTGCACTAGGGCCTGTAAATTTTATAGTCAGTAATGAGCCCAGCAAAATCTAGTAGGAGAGGATTTTTAATGGCTGACTATAAAATCTACTATAGCTAGAATAAAAGAAAACCAGAATTTATTTAAGGATATTATTTAGTTACTAAATTTATGTGCTGGATTCCAGAAGCAATGCAAACAGGAAAACTGTCCAACCATAACAGAGAAATATTCATTTGAAAGCCTGTAGCTGCTGCCGCTGCAGCAGCAACTTTCTGCCCCTCGATACACAGGGTGCCAGGGACTGGCTAACAGAAATCCTTATATAGCTGCTATTAAAAAAAAGAAAAGAAAGAAAGAAAAGAAAAACACAAAAAAATTTATGCCTTTGCTTGCCAGAGAAGGTGCATAAGCTCTGCCTTATAATTTTTAGTTCAGCCTTCCAAGTCTTGCATGGGAGCCTGTTTGGTAGAACCTTGTCAGTTTGGGAAACTTAGCTTCAAGAGAGTGAGCAATCAGATTTTGCCTTTCCATCCTCTAATATAGAGGAAGAGATGTTTATTGGACCAATCTGCAATATTTGTCAGAAGCAACATTGGTCTATCTAATTCTGGGATTCAGAATTGGGAAGCCGTCCATGCCAAGGCATTACCCTAAATCAATTAGAATGCCTTGTAGATATCTTAAACATATCTCTTAATGATTTAATTTTCTCCAATACCACTAAAACCAGTGGATATCTCTGCATCGTCTTTGCTTTGTCTCTAAAATTTTATCCATATAAATTATCTTTAAAAGGATCTTTAAAACAAATAAACCAAAACACGACTTATGATGCTTCCCTCCTTTATGGCAGGACAAACTATTTGATCTGAGGGTACATTCAACATCTTAATATGGTGTTCTTACCTTATCTTACCTTTTATCTAGTCTCATGTCTTTTCACACTCCATATTCTACTCTGTATTCCATCCAGTTGAACTTCTTTTTCTAGTTTATATGTGATTCTTTTGCATGTAATGCTCTCCTACCTAACTTCCAAATTCTGTCTGCCTTCAGTTAGCTGACTCTCATTCTCAGGTAAGAACTTGGCTTAAGCTCACTTCTTCTGAGAAGTTTTTCTCACTGTCCCCTTCCTCTAGCCCCAGATTATTATGCCCTACGCTCTGATTCCCTTGCATTCTTTACTTTTTCTATATTAACTGCATGAAAATTAGTTGTATAATTTTCTATATTCCCTTATAAACTATACACTCTGTGAAGACTGAAGACATGACTGTCTTGCACATTGAATGCACCTTTATGTCTAACAAAATTCCTCAAAGATAATAAGCTACCAAAACATTTATGGGAAATAACATAGAATGAACAGGAAGTTAATGGTTGAATACATAAATCAGTGATTAAATGAAGAAAACTGTAGCCTGGTTTCTACTTAAGTTTTCTACTATCAAGTGATTCTATTTTTTATAGAGTGAGATGCTACGGATTTCTGAAGACCTAGGTTGCATCTTTGGATAGTCTATGGATTTATTAATTCAACAAATATTTCTCATACAATTCCTAAACACTGGCCATTATGGCTTTGTATTTTTGGATACCCATATTAAATATCCAGGATCTCAGTTTCATCATCTGTAGTATCAGAGTAATATTTATCTCACTAAATTTAAAGGTTTATTGTAAAGATCAGATAAGTTTACAAAATTAATATTCTTTACTCTTAGTGTTGTTAAATAGTTGTGTTTTCTCTCTAGATGATACTTATATTATTTACAATGATTTTGAGAATTTTATTCCTATTAAAACATAAATATGGTTTACATTACTATTATATGAGCAGATTATGTTGAGACTGGTAAATACTTTAGAATAAGATTTTCAACTTAACTAAAATATGTTCTGTATCATTGGTCTAATTTGTGATATCCATTGCAGAGATTTAAGGTAAAATTGCATTTTTATACTTCTCTTGGAATTTGCAACCTCAAAAAATATTAATACTCCAAGGAGTTTTGGGCTGCTTCTTGAGTGCTGTGTTTCTCTTATATCAACATTGCATTCAATCTGCCTTACCACCCAAACTATCTGTATCTATATATACATCTAAATCTATATGTATAAACTATACTACTGTATTTGTGTACTGTAGTTCAAGCCAGGTTAGAATGAAACTATTCTCTTTCTGACATGAAATGAACTAAATACAGAGAAAAGTAGAAATGATCAGGAGGAGGGAGGGTATATGAGTGAACATCTGTCACTCCAAACTCTAGTGTTCACACTCATGCTTTGTATTTTATCTCTCCCAAAGTTAGACCTTGCACTTCAAGAAGACATCATTGTGAATTACACTAATTTGACTGCCAGTCAAAATGTCCATTATTGGCACACTTTGAATTTTAAAAAATATTGTTATAAAATCATTATAAAATTTCAAACACATTTTGAACATTACTCATGGATTCAAACCTATAAAGACAACTCTACTATTCATTCCACATAACTTATAAAGACCTCTATTTTTTAAGTATCTAATGTTTCATCCATATCATCAATTTAATACCAAACACATTCTTTTGATTTTGTATACGTTGCCCTTTTCTGCCGAAATAACCTTTCTCATGTTCTTATGTTTGGTTTTGTTTTGTTTTATTTTTGTTTTCTTAGTGAGTGTGTGGGATTTTTGTTTGTTTGTTTGTTTGTTTATTTGTTTGGTTTAGGTATTTTTCTTCCTTTATGTTCTTCCCTCACATTTTTTCCTGCACATTTTTCTCTTTCAGTTCACTAAATACTTTTCTGACTTCTTTCTGCACCCTTTTATGTTACAAGGCATATCTCTTGTCCATGGTGCTTATCACATTCATAATGTTACTTTACTTTTCATGTACAATTGATTAATGTCTGTCTTGTCCAGTCAATTATATGAACCAAGGGACATGTCTCTTCATGCTCACAATTTTAATTCCAGCACCTGGCATGTTAATTTTCACATAAGAGTCTTCCAATACATGGCTTAAAATGAATAAATGATTCCCATATCCCCAAGATACGAGGTAGGTGGATTTATAAGTCAAATTGGCACATACTGAGTCAAGTTAAATACATAAAATGTTATTATTATATAAAATATAGAGACAGAAATGTAAGAAAGAAAAAAGAAGGTTGAGGAAGGACGCTGCCATTCATGGTGCCTTCTACTTTATGGCATTCTATGGTAATTCTCACTATAAATTCATGTACTTTTTATGTGAGAGTAAGGGATACAAAGAATTTAAGTAATTGATTCAACTCCCTACACCTAGTGGTGAGACTTGGCTGTGTAACCAGATCTAATCATCTCCAAAGCCCACCTTCTTTCTTTATTATCCCATGATTGAACTACTTATAGCATCATAACCTCTGATTCCCTGTGAGGTCCTCTTCTGCCTGGGCTTTGGACTCCCAAACCTGAAGAATTAGTTATGTGGAAAGTGAAGTCTAAACCTATCTTAGACTCATCTCTTCTTAATTGCGTTTTTTCTCTCGTTTTCTCCATAAGTGGAGTCATAACTTAAATGCTTCTGCAATTGTTGATGACTGCACTTACAATATGCCAGATGTTATCTCATTTAAATTGTGCCCACACACTGCAGGTGCAAAATAGAGGCCACAATTGAGCAAATTTGAACTTAAGTATTTCTATGTTTTCATTTAATCTATATGCTTGGCCCAATGTGAATCATTTTCTTTAAGTTTTTTCTGCTATTTGTCTAGCAAATTTTTTAAATATTACTTTAAAAGTTCTGAAAAGTAAGAATGGTGTATACATTTTTAGAATTAAAAATCTTTACCTCTTAGGTAGATTTTATATTTTCCCAGACTATAAAAAGAACAACCTTGCACATTTTTATTTGCACAAATATAATATACCTGAACCACTCATGCTTTCCAGAGAAGAGAGTACTTTATGGGACATGGACATAAAACTTTAAACATCAATAAGCGAATGAATCTGCTATAATGCCACAATTACTCTGCATTTGTTTTAAGGGCTGAACTCTTTTACGCTTCTCTTAATTTTTAAAAAATGTGTTCTTTGCCATGCTGTCAGGTCAAAAAATGTAAATCTTGTTAACCTTGTGTGGCATCCACAGTGGTGTTTCTATTGGCTGCTAAACCTGAACTAGTGAGGAAAGAAATGGAAAAACTTAAAATGCCTGCAAGAATGTTCATCTTAGGACACAGGCTAGGTCACTATTTTGTAGCATCTGAGCAACTAATATATTTTATTAAATCCAAGCCAAAGTCAATTGTATGACACACTATCATTTTAATTACTTAAAAAAGAATAATAAGAGAACACTGCAAATTAAAATGTATCTCAGTATTTTTTATTATTTCATAATATAGAAAGTATCATCTGGACTCAATTTAGACTTGTTTTTTATTTATCCTTTTTATATACATTAAAAACAGAAGAGAAATAATTTGGTTAAGGTATTCCTAAAACGTTTTTCATTCAATCTGACTCTTCTAAATCCCAGAATTGCTAATCTCTGTATTTTACCTCAGAATAACATACCTGTGACATTGAGAGTATTGGTGATAAAATGATATAGAATTCCTTTTAAAACATTCTCTACTTTTGGTTCCAAGATATTTTTCCATGTTAATTATTTCCATTTTGCAGAACTGATTTTGGTCTCTCGAATTTTTCAGAGGGTTTATGGAATATCTTTTGGCAACAATGATGATTTCTACCATATATTTTTTTCACGTGATTCTTAAATGCTAAATGTTGATTTAAAAATGGAGAAGCTATGGTTGTTGAAGGGTGTCAGAATATATATCCCCAAAATATGCCAATTTGGCTTGAAGATTACTTTGAGCTAAGGGCACTCTGACTCTCCCTTCCTCTTCCTTCAAGCAGGAGATAAAACCCACATATGAAATATATCCTTCCTACTCCAGAAAAAAAGACAAATGTTTATTATCATGAATGGGAAATTAAAACTGAAAAAATTCTGTACAAACACACTTTCTTAAAATACTTCTTATGTTCCTTTAGCCTCCCCACAGGGTTTGCACAATTGCCTCTCTTTGTTCAATCTCATATAAAAACATTTAGATTTTGTCGTTTCTTTGGATTTTCATTTCCTTACGAGAACTCTCATGTCATATAGCATATTAAATACATTTGTAAGCTTTTATTCTGTTAATTTGTCTTATATCAATTTAATTCTCGGGCTCAAACACTCTAAGGAGGTAGGGACAAAATTTTGCCTCCCTGTATATTGTACAATCATGTCACAAGAAATAACAACCATGGTTCTCCAAGCCCAGTCAACCACTTCCACTGCTTGGCCTATGGCAATTTTAAGAGGCATGAATATTTCAAAGAACTTAAAATATAAATACATACATGCATACAGCATATACATATTAATACATACATACATAAAGCTTATTCTTAAATGAAAGTTAGGTAACCCAATAGTAATCTAAGATTGACTAGTATTATACCTTGCCCAGAAAAATGGTTTTATTGAATATCTGTTGCCTTGTTTCTACTATAGTAATAAGGTAATAAGTTATAAGGTAATAAGTAATAAGGTTCACTGATCCAGTAAATTATCATACTATACATTTCCTCTCTGAAGATGTTAGACTTAACCATTGTGCTCCTAGTTCTTTGGAACACAAGCTACTTTGTCTTCTCACCATGCTCTTTGATATTGTATTTTAACTTACCCAACTAAATAGTTGTAGAAATATTCACTAAGCACTGCAGAAGGAAGTGCATAGCTAACATTTTACGGTCACTTATCTATTGTGAACAAGCCACTTTGATAGGTGTTTTAGATCTAATTTTTTTAAATGAACCCTCAGGAACAATTCAGTGTTTATAATTGTCATTTTAAAATGCTGCAATAGGATATCTGTTTGTTTATATAATTTAATCAATACAATCCATAGTAGAGTTTATGTTATAATAGAAATTTTATATATCTTTTTAACTTCTCTCCTTCATATTCTAACATTTAATTTCATATATGTTAGCCAAAATATATTAGCTTCTCTTTTATTTTTAATGCTGTTTTCTCCATTTTGAAAATGTTTCATTTATCATCACTGTCCCATGCCGTGTTTATTTATGCTTGCTGAAATGCAAACCACACTTGTTTTATTTGGGCTTTTAGATATCTGCCATAACCAAGACTGATTATATGCTCCTTCCAAACAAGTCCTGGTTTATAAAGTTCCTTGAAAAACTCATTAATCAAGCTTCTTGATCATAGTTAGGATTTAAACTTGTACAGGAACAGGAAATGAGGATTAAGGATCGAGATCATAGACTATGGGTGAGGGAAAAATGGCGAAGTAGGGGTGTTTGTAGGCTCTCTGCTCCCAGAGTGGAAAGTGAAGAAAGCAGATAACCACACACGACCAAACTGCACTTCCACAGGACCAGCTTTGCAAGCCTGCAGATAATCACCGGGAAATGAAAAAAAAGACAAATCACTGGCGAAATCAAAGGTGAATGGGATAATCTGCAAAACCTGGGGAGTCAGAAATACACAATAGGGAGGGAGCGAGGTGCAGATTGTCCGGCTGTCAGCCGGCTGTGGCTTTGGCTCTACCTTGTGCAGGCAGACTCCCCCGCACCCCCCCACCACTGAACTCCACACCCACACAGGACGGGAAGTGCCTGAAGTTGGTGGGAAGTGGTAGCCCCAGGCAGAGTTGTGTGGAGTGGAGACTGGAGCAGGGAACATTTTGAACTCTCCTGAGCCCTCTGCTGTGGCAGTTTCAGGTTGGGCAGGGTCCGAACCCAGCAGTCGCTCCCCTTCTAGGCAGAAACAAGTGCCCAGTCTGGCCTCTTGCTGCAGGATGCTTCCAGGACCAGATCGAGGGGAGTATACCCAAAAGGAGGCTTTGACCTTGGATATTGTTGAGGTTTTGGCTGGCGCTGGGTAGACAGAAAGAGCAAAGCTCAATTCCTTAAAACATGGTGTCTCTGCGAGTTGGGGAAATCATCTGCCCCTCCAACACCACCCCCAGTCTTCCCATTCCTGCGGCTTGACTCGGACTCTGTGTTTAATGGGGCGGAAAGAGGAGAGTGGCTGTTTACGCGTGGCCGTCCTGCCAGATTGATCTTCAGGGGTCTCCCGCTGCACACAACTGCCTGTGCTCTGTGTCCAGAGAACAGTCTGTCTTGGCAAGGTGGAGTTGTGAAGGAGGCTGCTTTTCCAGATATAACCTGGGGAGACATTATCACCCACACCCTCCTGTGACTTGGGTCTGGGTGCTTCACACCAAAGGGTCTGACTCCGCTCCTGGGCAAAATTGAGAAAGAGGCTGTTCAACCCGAAACCCGTGTTATAATACTGTTGCCTCTGCTTTGCTTCCACCTCCCTGCTGATGCTGGCCATTGAAAGGCGGCTCAAACAGTGTATCAGGACAGCCTATCAAGCTGAGTTCCATCTTTACCTCTTTACTGTGGCCTGATAGCCAGAGCATCCAACCAAAGAGGAAGCCCAATTCCCGGGAATTGCAGAGAGGGAAGGGTATCTGCGGTCTAGGCTGAGATCTGCCGGCATTGAAGAAGACCCTTGGTGGTGACCAGGCCACTGGGGTTTCCTGCAGAAGAAACTGACATCACTCGGCAGGGGCTAAGTGACGTGGCAGGTCTCTTTCTGGTCTGGGACTCTCAGAGGCCTCGGGTAGGGCTTCTCCAACAGCCCTGAGATTTAGGCCACATACCATCTTGATAAACCCCTGCCTTGGAAGGATAGGGGAACGAAAGTATCCAAGTCTTTGTTAGGTAGCCATAGGAATTGCCTTTTCCTTAGGCTGCAGAGTTATCTTCTCCTCTGACAGGGCAGACTCCACCCTTGGGGGAGGAGAAAATAAAAAAAAAGATGTTTCCCAGCCTGGGATTTTCGAAAGTCTCATCCATTGCCTCCCGACCAAAGCAGACTCAGCCCTGGAAGTTCAGGAGAAAGGAGAAAAGTCACTTTTCTTGTATGGATAGCTTGAATATGTGGGTCATTGGAATTAAGTAAAAGGGGGCAGAGTAATATCTACACACAGCTGGTTAGTTTTGATTATCTGATAAGTTCCAATCACAAGGGCTTGCCTTTGGCACCCAATTGTTGCCAACTTACGGGCTTGTGGTTTGGGAAGGAAAATCACGACCATAGTCCTTAGCATCTGCACCAAGTGAATCCCCCCACCAGAAGCTCCTCCGAAAGTGTGACAAAAGATCTCTGAATAACATATTAACAGCTCCTCCCTAACTACAAATCAAGCAACCACTGAAGTATTCTCTCTTAGGCTAACTGATTCCTGAAGCTCCTTTCACCCCTCCTAAAGCAGTAACAGGTCTATAGGAACCCTTGGGAGTGACAGGAAATTCCCAGAAGACTGAGATATCCTGGATATCCTATGGGGAAGCTTAGACCGCAATACTAAGGACTTGGAATACCTTGATAATTGACTCCTTCTCGCAAACCACAGGTAACAAAAGAGAGAGTAAACTAAGAGCCTATCATAGTGCCTCCCACTTCAACCTAGGGTTTGAGAGAGGACTCGCTCTCACAAGAGTGATCTATCCCCTGAGTCTCTAAGCAAGGGGCTTAAACCCACTAAACTCTATAGACAGAAGGTGAAAACATTAGGTAAAAGATAACCCAATAGACTCAAACTCCTCTAAGACAATACAGGACCAGAGCACATATCCCCAGCTCTGCCAAAGATCATTCCTTTGGAATCCCAGAATTTAACTCATAACCCAGTCCCAACACCTCTGGTCCTCAACAAAACACCCAGAAGAGAAAGAACCAGTGAAAGATCACAGGAAATATGAAGGAGCAGAGAGAAAAGTCACCTCCAAAGAAAAATACTCGATCTCCATCAACTGATACCAACTTACATGATATGATTAAACTGACAGAGGAAGAATTCTGAATATGGATTGTTAGAAAACTCAATGGAATTGAAGAAAAAATAGAATCCCAACATAGAGAAACCACAAGAACAATTCAGGAAATGAATGAAAAATTCTCCAAAGAAATTGAAATGATACAGAAAAACCAATCAGAAATGCTGGCAATGAAGGAAACAATTAAGGAACTCCATAATACAGTGGGAAGCATCAAAAACAGTATGGACCATGCAGAGGAAAGAATCTCAGAGCTCAAAGATTATGCCTATGTTCTAAAAAATCAGAGGAAGAAAGGGAACACAGAAACAAGAGACAAGACCAAAGCTTACAAGCAGTGTGGGATTACGTAAAAAATTTGAATTTCAGAGTGATCGGGGTTCTGGAAGGGGAAGAGGAACATTCACAAGGGCTGGAAAATTTATTTCATGGAATACTTGAGGAAAATATGCTGGGCCTGGCCAGAATTCTTGATATCCAAACACAAGAAGCACAAAGAACTCCTTGGAGACTCAATGTGAAAAGGCAATCACCTTGTCACATGGTCATTAGGCTGACCAAAGTAAATATGAAAGAAGAAATCCTCCGTGCAGCAAGATGAAAACAACAATTTATCTATAAAGAAAAACCTATCACACTAACAGCAGACTTCTCATCTAAAACCTTACAAACCAGGAGGGATTGGGTGCCTATCCTTAATCTTCTAAAACAGAATAAAGCCCAACCTAGAATTCTTTATCCAGCAAAATTAAGTTTCATCTATGAGGGAGAAATAAAGTCTTTCTCAGACAAGCAATCACTAAAGGAATTTGCAAAGTCCAGACCAGCCCTACAGGAGGTTCTCAGACATGCATTCCTAACTGAAAAGGGCAATAGACACTCCTCAAAATAAAATCTTCAAAGAATTAAAGGCTAGATCTCAATCTGCATGATGGCTCAAGGAGTAAGACAAAGCAACAGAACTTCACCCAACAATATGAATGGAAATCTTCCTCCAATTTCAATCCTCTCAATAAATGTAAATGGCTTAAACTGTCCTCTAAAGACACATAGACTGGCAGAGTGGATAAAAATCCAAAAGCCTAGTATCTGCTGTCTACAGGAAACACATCTAACCTACAAAGATGCCTTCCAGCTGAAGGTCAAGGGATGGAAAACTATCATCCAGTCAAATAGAAGTCAAAAGAAAGCAGGGGTAGCTATACTATTTGCAGATAACATAAGTTTTAAAATAGCAAAACTAAAAAATATAAAGATGGCCACTTTATAATGGTGAAAGGGAAGATCCAAGAAGAAGATTTAACAATTCTTAATATTTATGCACCCAATGCAGGAGCACACAATTACATAAAGCAAACCTTGTCTGATCTAAATATCATGTTAAACAACACTGCCATAGTAGCAGGGGTCTTCAACATTCCACTGAATGAACTGGATAGATACTCCAAACAGAAAATAGCAAAGAAAGCAAAGAAATAATGGACCTGAACAGAGTCCTTGATCAAAAAGGTCTGACAGATATTTAAAGAACATTCCACCCAAATAAAGTTGAATTTACATTCTTCTCAGCAGCCCATGGATCTTTCTCCAAAATTGATCACATCCTAGGCCATAAATCAGATCTCAAAAAAATTCAGGAAAATAGAAATTATACCACATATCTTTTCTGACCATAGTGGTATAAAATTACAGTTCAATTCCTATAGAAATACTCAACGCCTCACAAAATCATGGAAACTTAACAATCTATTATTGAAAAATTATTATACAAACTATTATTGAAGAATTATTGGGTCAAGGAGGAAATTCAGAGGGAAATCAAGAGTTTCTTCAAACAAAATGGTAACGGAGAAACTTGTTACCGAAACCTGTGGAATACAGCAAAAGCTTACCTGAGAGGAAAACTAATAGCAATAAACGTTCACATCCAAAAAACAAAAAGCTTAGATACTGACAACCTAATGAATAGACTAAAAGAACTGGAAAAAGAAGAGCAAACAAATTCTAATCCTAGTAGAAAAAAAGAAATAACTAAGATCAAAGCAGAAATAAATGAAATGGAGAGCAAGAGAATTATACAGAAGATCACCAAAACCATAAACTGGTTTTTTGAAAAGATAAACAAAATTGATGGCCCTCTTGCTAGATTGACAAGGACTCAAAGGGAAAGGACTCTACTAAACTCAATAAGAAATGAAAAAGGAGAGGTCACAACAGACACCACAGAAATACAAAACATTATGTTTGACTACTTTAAAAAAGTATATGCCCCAAAACTACATAATGAGAAGGAAATGGACAAATTCCTGGATTCATACAATCTCTCTAAGTTCACCCAGGAGGTAACAGACTTCCTGAATAGACCATTCTCAGGCTCAGAAATTGGAGCAATAATTAATAACCTCCCCAAATGGAAGGACCAGATGGCTATACTTCAGAATTCTACCAAACATACAAAGATGAACTCATACCTATACTACAGAAATTATTCCACACCATTGAGAAGGATAGTATCCTTCCTAAGTCATTCTATGAAGCTAATATCACCTTGATACCAAAGCCAAGAAAGGACGCAACAAAAAAAGAAAATTACAGACCAATATCCCTCATGAACTTAGATGCAAAGATCCTCAACAAAATTTTAGCAAATAGAATTCCATAGCACATCAAAAAAATAATTCGCCCTGACCAGGTGGGCTTTATTCCAAGGATGCAAGACTGGTTCGACATATGCAAATCTATAAATGCAATTTACCTCACAAATAAAAACAAAAACAAAGACCATATGATTCTCTCAATAGATGCAGAAAAAGCATTTGACAAAGTCCAACACACATTTATGATAAAAACTCTTTAAAAAATAGGCATAGGCGGCTCTTACCTTAAATTTATCAAATCCATTTATGACAAACCCACTGCCAATATCATACTGAATGGGGAAAAATTGAATCCATTCCCTTTTCGAACTGGAACTAGACAAGGATGCTCACTATCTCCCTTCTATTCAACATAGTGCTCGAAGTCCTAGTTATAGCAATCAGGCAAGAGAGGGGTATTAATGGTATCCAAGTGGGGGCAGATGAGATCAAACTCTTGCTCTATACCTAGAAAACCCCATGGATTCATCCAAGAGATGCCTAGATTTGATAAATGAATTTGGTAAAGTTGTAGGTTACAAAATCAATATACACAAATCAGAAGCATTCATTTTTGTCAGGAACCATCAAGCCAAAACTCAAATAAAAAACACAATACCTTTTATTATAGCCCCAAAGAAAATTAAAAATCTAGGAGTATATTTAACAAAAGATATGAAAGACATATACAAGGAGAACTACAAAACCCTAAAAAAAGAAACTGTAGAAGATATAAACTGATGAAAAAAATCTACCTAGTTAATGGATTGGTAGAATCAATATCATTAAAATGTCAATATTACCTAAAGTCTTGTACAGAATTAATCCAATCCCCATAAAATTACCTCCATCATTCTTTACAGACCTAGAAAAAATAATTCTTCACTTTGTATGCAACCAGAAAAAAACCTCAGATACCCAAAGCAATCTTAAGTAAAAAGAACAAACTGGGAAGCATCAGTCTTCCTGACTTCAAGCTGTACTATAAAGCAATAATAGTTAAATCAGCCTGGTAATAGCACGAGAACAGAAGCATCAATATTTGGAATGGGACTGAGACTCCAGAGATGAAACCATCTGCATATGGTAACCTAATATTTAATAAAGTAGAAAAAAATATACAATGGGGAAAAGAATCTCTCTTCAATAAATGGTGCTGGGAAAATGGGATAGCTACATGCAGAAGATTGAATCAGGATCCCTACGTATCACTTCTCACAAAAATCCACTCAAGATGGATAACAGACTTAAGCCTCAGGCCTGAAACCTTAAGAATCCTAGAAGGAGATGTTGGGAAAACCCTATTAGACATTGGCCTAGGCAAAGAATTATTGAAGAAGACCTCCAAAGCAATCACTGCAGCAACAAAAATAAACCAATGGGATCTGATCAAATTAAAAAGCTTCTGCACAGCCAAGGAAACTATCATTAGAGCAAATAGACAACCCACAGAATGGGATAAAATATTTGCTGTCTACACTTCTGATAAGGGTCTAATAACAGGAATCTATCTAGAACTCAAAAGAATTAACAAGAAAAAATCAAACAACCCCGTCAAGAAATGGGCAACGGAAATGAACAGAAACTTCTCCAAAGAAGACAGAATAATGGCCCACAAACATATAAAAAAATGCTCAACCTCTCTAAGGATCAATTTCTCAAATTTGCATTAGAGAAATGCAAATCAAAACCACAATGAGATACTATCCAACCCCAGTGAGAATGGCTTGTATCAAGAAATCTCAAAAGAATAAATGCTGGTGAGGATGTGGAGAGACAGGAACACTCTTACACTGCTGGTGGGACTGCAAATTAGTGCAACCTTTGTGGAAAATAATTTGGAGATACCTCAAAGAACTAAAAATAGAAATACCATTCAATACAGCAGCAGCACTATTAGGCATCTACCCAAAAAAGCATATGACATTCTATTATAAAGATATCTGCACCTGTATGTTTATGGTAGCAAAATTCACTATTACAAGGACATGGAAACAACCCAAGTGCCCGTCAATGCATGAGTGGATAATTAAAATTTGGTATATGTTCACAGTGGAATATTACACAATTTTAAGAAACGACAGCAAGCTAGCACTGCTTGTACTATCCTGGATTAAGCTTAAGC
>VBSM01002616.1:1316854-1395907 GCA_008086735.1 Cheirogaleus medius | reverse complement strand
TCTGACTCAAGGGGGGAGGGGAGGCAAGGGCAATATATGTAACCTTAACAACATATGTACCCCCATAGTATGATGAAAGAAAAAAAAAGATCATAGACTATGAATTTGGGGCACCGTCTTAATATCTTCTTAGGTAACAAAGTAGTATATAGGAAGCAGCAACCACTATAGTAGAGGAAGAAAAGGGAGTGTTCACTTTGAATGGCATATCCCAGCATAATGAAAAAGGCAAAGACTTATTTATAGCTGCTAGATTTTCTGTTTTGAAGAAAGACATAGCTTTCGAATATACTCACTGGCACTACCATGGAGTTGATTGAGATAAAACCTTTCTTAAATCTAAGGTCAAAGGGATTATGTGTCTTGGTGTTTTATATAACAGCAAAAATTTTCAGAAAATTTGTATTCAAAATCTTCATTATATGAACCACAAATTAGTCAGCCTGGTTTAAGTTAAGCAAGCAAGCTGTCTTTATCTTGTCATAAAGAGAAGAGACTTAGTCATCCATTTCTTTGTCTGAAAAATGTACTGATAATTCTGTCTGGGTATAAATGTATATGCCTGGAGGTGGAAGATGAAATATTACCCAAGGTAACATTCCCCACATGAAGTTAGCAGGTCCAATTCTCTTCATTTACTTTAGGATATGTGGCATATTTTCTAATAGAATGCCTGAGGATATTGTTGTGCCCAAGTCTTAATGTACAAACCTTTCATTGTAGCTATGGAAGGTACAGGAAACTGAGATAAAAGCAAAATTGAGCCAGGACTATGCAAAGCAGTAGTTTTAAAAGAGTTTTAAAAGTTTTTTTAATAGTTTTAAATATACATTTTGGAATATTATCCAGTCATAATAGGATGAAATTTTGTCATGTGTGACAGCATGGATGAGCCCAGAGGACATTATGTCAAGTGAAATAAGCAAGGCACAAAAAGACAAACATTGTATAATCTCACATTAAGTGGAATCTTAAAAAAATATATATCATAGAAGTTAAGAGTAAAAAGTGATTACCAGAGACAGGGCAGAATAAAGGGGATGGGAAGAGGTTAGTCAATGGATACAATGTTACAGTTAAATAGGAGGAATGAGTTCTAGTACTCTATTGCTCAGTAGGGTAACTATAATTAACAATAATGTGCTGTATATTTCAAAGAGCTAGAAGGGGATTTTGAATGTTCTCACAACAAAGAAATTAAAAATATTTATAGTGATGGATATACCAATTACCATTACTTGATCATTACATAATATATACATGTATTGAAACATTACATTATACCTCATAAATACAGGCAAACCTTGGAAATATTGCAAGTTTAGTTACAGATTACTGCAAGGAAAGCTAATATCATAATAAAGTGAGTCACACATATTTTTTGTTACCCTATGCATATAAAAGTTATGTTTATACTATAATGTATTTAACAAACTATACTGTAGTTTATTAAATATGCAATAGTATTATGTTGTAGAAAACAATATATATATATCTTAATCTAAAAATATTTTATTGCCAAAAAATGCTAATGATGTTAATGATCATCTGAGCCTTAAGCAAGTCATAATCTTTTTGCTGATGGAGGGTCTTGCCTCAACGTTGATGGCCACTGACTTATTGGGGGGTCATTGTGGAAAGTTAGGGTGGCTGTGGCAATCTCTTAGAATAAGACAAAAATGAAGTTGGCCACATCTATTGATTCTTCCTTTCACAAAAGATTTCTCTGTAACATGCAATGCTGTTTGATAACATTTTACTCACAGAACTTCTTTCAAAATTGCAGTCAATCCTTTCAAACTCTGCCATTGTTTATCAGCTAACTTTATGCAATATTCTACATCATTTGTTATTATTTAAACAATGTTCACAGTATCTTCACCGAAAGTAGATTCCATCTCACTAAACACTGTCCTTGCTCATCCGTAAGAAGCAACTCCTCATAGGTTCAATTTTTATCATGAGATTGCAGCAATTAAGTCACATTTTCCAGTTCCACATCTAATTCTATTTCTCTTGCTATTTCTACAACTGCAGTTAATTCCTGCATTGAAATCTTAAATCTCTCAAAGGCATCCAAAAGGGTTAGAATGAACTTCTTTCAAACACTTACTGAGTTTTATAATTTTAACTCCTCTAATGAATTATGAATGTTCTTAATGGCCTCAAGAATGGTAAATCCTTTCCAGAATATTTTCAATTTACTTTGCCTAGATTTATCAGAGAAACCACTGTCTTTGGTAGCTACAGGCTTACAAAATGTATTTCTTAAATAATAAGAAATGAAAGTAAAAATTGCTCAATTCATGGGCTACAGAATGGATGTTGTGTTAGCAGGCATGAAAACAACATTAATCTCCTTGTACAAGTCTCTCAGAGCTCTCGGTTTACCAGATGCACTGTCAATAAACAGTAATGTTTTAAAAGGAAATATTTTTTTTCCCTCTTCAGTAGGTCTCAACAGTGGTCTCAAAATTTCAGTTAACTATGGTATAAATAGATATGCTGTCATCCAGGCTTTGTTGTTCCATTTGTAAAGCACAGTCACAGTAGATTTAGCATAATTCTTAGGGGTCCTAGGATTTTTGGTGTCATAAATGAGCATTGGTTTAAACCTAAAGTCACCAGCTGCATTAGTTTCAAACAAGAGAGTCAGCCTATCTTTTGAAGCTTTGAAGATAGCATTACTTCTACTCTCTAGCTATGAATGTCCTACCTGGCATCTTCTGCCAATGGAAAGCTATTTTGTCTGCATTGACAATCTGTTGTTTAGTGTAGCCACTTTCAATTAGCTTAGCTAGATTTTCTGCATAACTTGCTGCAGGTTCTCCACCAGTACTTGATGCTTCCTCTTGCATTTTTATATCATGGAAATGCCTTCTTTCCTTAAACTTCATGAACCAAACTCTGGTAGATTCAAACTTTACTTCTGAAGGGTTCTCACCTCTCTCAGCCCTCATAGAATTCAAGAGAGTTAGAAATTTTCTCTGGATTAGGATTTTCCTTAGGGTAATATTGTGGCTGGTTTGATTTTCTATCAAGACCACTAAAACTTTCTCCATTTCAGCAGTAAGGCTGTTTTGCTTTCTTGTCATTCTTGTGTTCACTGAAGTATTACTTTAAATTGCTTCAAAAACCATTCCTTTGCTTTCACAACTTGGCCAACTGGTGCAAGATATCTCACTTTCAGCCCATCTTAGCTTTCTACAGATTATGCTTGATCATTTCTAGCTTTTGATTTAAAGAGAAACATGCGACTCTTCCTTTCATTTGAACACTTAGAGGCCATTTTAAGGGTTATTGATTGTTCAAATATCAGTATTGTTGCTTCTCTAGGAATAGGGAGGCCTAAGGAGAGAGACAGGGGAACAGCCAGTTGGTGGAGCAATCAGAATACACACAATATTTATCTGTTTAGTTCACCATCTTATATGGGTTTGATTGGTGGTGCCCCAGAAGAGTTACAATAGTATCATCAAAGATCAACAATCACAGAACAGTAGAATAGATATAATAATTATGAAATACTTTGAAGTATTGCAAGAATTACCAAAATGTGACACAGAGACACCAAGTGAGCACATGCTGTTGGAAAAATGGAGCCTGACAGACTTGCATGATGCAGGATTGCCACAAAGGTGTTTTTTTTTTTTTATTTCAGGATATATGCCACAAAGTTATGATTTGTATAAAAGGCAATATTTGTGAAGTACAATAAAACACAGCATAATATTAATAAAATGAAGTATGCCTGTAGGTACAATTACTATGTGTCAATTAAAAAAATACCTGCTAGTTACTGTTTTGTCATAACTTTCATTTTTTTCCAAAAGTTGACTGTTGAAAAATAATGTAATTGAGAATTTCATTACTTAAGGTTTTATTGCATATAAGTAATGGTGCAATACGAATATACAAATTAGCCCAGCAAATAGAAAACTACAATTATGTTATGCCTCATTGGAAGATGGAAGTATCAAGAAAGATCCCTAGAGATCAGAATGTGCTTTGATATTATTCAATGTATTCATTAAGCAGTCAGTGGAAAATTTAAATGAGTATACATCCAAATCCATAATAATAAAATGTAAGAAGTGAGAGATAATAAATCAGCTTGATCAAAAATACAGATGGATCTGGACAGCTGGAGAAATTATTTAGATGAGAAAGAAATGAGTTTTAATGGAAAGACTAGTAAGATAATGAATTTGAAGAAGAATAATACACAGCAAAAAATATAAACTAAGTTAGAGACATATGAAGTAATTATGGAGAATACTGTTTTAGTCTATTTGTTGATAAACTGAAAAGGAATTGTAAGTCCAGTGTCATAACAATGAAGGATAATTGCATTCTAAAGTTTCCTAAGTTGAACAATTAGGGGAAAAAAAGAAGAGAAAAATTACAATACCACTTAGCTAGACAATAAAATTTTGTCCATAAGCTTAATGGAGATTTTATAAAGTTAGCTAATTTCAACACAAAGTAGCAATTGCACTAAAAGCTGGCAATTTTAAGTTTTATGGTGATAGCTATTTGAATAGTTTTATGTTTAAAATATTTAATTCATTGACATATCTCCAATCTTGTGGACTGATCTCAACTCTGTCTGGATCAAAGTTTACTACCTGGTCACAGTTACTTTTAAGTCTCTTAACTTCAAAGCAGCATGGCATACTGTTTCTTTGCACTCAAGATGCAGTGAAACTTACTACACTAAAGACCCACAGTTTGCTGTTTTGATGAAATGAAACAATTCTAATCCTCTACCTGTATCACACACTCTAACCTTAAGTTAAGCTATGCCATTTCCAATCTTATAATATTTTACATTGCTAAGAACAACAAGAAACTATTATTAGAACATAGTCTCAGTTTGCCTCCAGGAGACAAACATTAACCAATATAATTACTAGTTGATTTCAGTGGAAAATACTTTAAATTTAAGAAAGTGATGGAACTATGTATAAAAACACGGCCTACTGAGATGGTAGTCTCCATGTCAAATGTTTTTGAAATTGGGAAAAACCTATTTGAGAGGGTGTAACATGATGAAAGGAACCTTGACTGAGCATTTAGAGAAAATATAAATTCTTGTCCCGATTCTGACCCATTTGCTTTGAAGTCTTGACAAGCCTCTTACTCTTGCTGGGACTGACTAAAATCATGATAGTAAGAATTTATGACAAAATTAGAAGCCCTATATAAAGGTAAACTATTTCCAATCAATATTATTATCGGTTTTAATATTATTTATTTATAAAACATATAATTATGTTCCAAATAAACTACAAATATTTGTCCTAGTGAGAGTACTTAAATATGTTTATAAAATTTAACTTTAATTTGATCCTCCAAACTACTGAATACTAATATTTTAACCTTTTATCTCACTTAGTAAATTAGTCAGCATGGGCTGTTGTAACAAAATAACAGAGAACAGATGGCTTAAACAACAGACATTGATTTCTCATGGTTCTTGAGATTAGGAAGTCCAAGATTAACAGTGCCAGTGTGACTGGGTACTAGTGAGGGCTCTCAGACAGCTGCCTTCTCACAGTGTTCTTACATGGCAGAGAGAGAGAGAAAGAGATACCTCTGGTTTCTTCCTCTTTATATAAGAACATTAATCTTATTGTTGGGGTCCACTCTCATCTACATCTGATTACCTCTCAAAGGCCCTACTCCCTAATACTATCACTCTGGGCAATAGGGCTTCAGCAAATGAATTTTGGAAGAACACAAAGATTCAGTCCATAACACCAGGGTGTCATTAACTCTTCTCCTTCTTCCTATTTTTCTTTGTTTTAAGGAAATAACTCTATTATCTTAGGTTTCTCTTTAATGTTCTTTTAGAGTGGAGTTTGTTTGTATGTTTGCTTTACTATCTCTCCTGTCCTGGATAACTCTGTTTATCATTATCACCAATGGTAATGATTTTAAACACCTCCAATAAGTCACAAGTACTATCACTTCTTATGTCATATGATTTCAGTTAGTTCAGGGGGTGCTTGCTTGTTTTGTCATTTGTCTAGAAAGGAGAAAAAAAAATTTAGTATTCACTATAGCTTGTTCACTTTTACAAATGGTGTTTCTTCCTGCACTGCTTCCTGCTGCAGTCCCAGAAGCACTTACTAATTCTGAAACCCTCTCTTGGGTGATTCTCTGAATTGGAAATTGTGACCTTGAGACTATACTGATAGATTACTTCTTCTGTGCTCTGATTCCATGACTATGTTGAATTTCAGAGAAGAGCATTTTTCCTTTGCTCTAGGAGATTCATTTGTCTCAAGGGTCTTCACTTTTCTTTCCTCATGGGAACCATTCCATGCATGTGCCCTCTATGGGCACTGAATACAAGTAGAGACATATGGCCAATAATATGATTATGATGTATTCATGTAGATAAAAGAATGGGGAAGGTCAAGTAGAGCATATAACTCAAGAAATAATCTAAGGCAAATAATTTCATGATATAGCATGTATACATCATAGAATATTTTTGAATGAATTAAACATCTTAGAAAATATTACTAAAAATATTCTTTGCCTAAGAATTTAACTCACTTTAGATAGTTATTTTTACGTTTGACTATAATACTCACACTAATACTAATAAATCATATTTTGGGGACTAATCTGGATTAGCTCATTTAATAATAACTACCACCCTATAAAATAATTCATTATGATTATCCAGACTTATAAGGGAGGAACCTAACTAAGTCTCAAGGACTCACAGGTAGTAAGCAGGAGAGCCAAGGTTAGATTACATGTCTATCACAATTCATAGGAGTCTGAGATCTTGAAAACTGTCTCCACATATCAGTCCTTGAGTACATTAATGAAGCTAAAGGCATGGAGGTAAAAGTGACTTTTCCAAGACTTCCTTTTCCACATTGATCAGTTATGAAACCAAAGCCTGGCATTTAGACTTTGGACAGTATGAGAAACCCTTCTACTTCTGTGGTTCACTGACATACATTGAAGACCTTGATAAAGTTATTTGTGGAAGTCTGTACATTGCTGACTCTGCCCTGGAAACGCATATTCAAGAAGACATGTAATAAATTATGGAATGTTTAAAGGCCCAGTGTAATAAAATGAAATGACAATCATCCTGAAAACCAAGGTCTTCCTGGGCAAATCCTACACTTGGCAGCAAGTCTCTCCTGACCTATAGGGCTCAGAGCTGTCATTGTATTCTGTTACCTCCATAGCTCATCATCAGTCTCCACTATGCTGTGTTATACTCCAGCATCTTATTAAAGAGGATAGGCTTAATAAAATAGGAAATATCACTAAATATTATGAAACCAAAGTCACCACATTATATATAGGTAAACCCAGGAGAAAACTGAAAATGAAAAGAAAGATAAGGAAGAGCAAGCAACTTTCATATTTGAGTACACATTGCATCAAATGGTTGCTTTGTAGTCCTGCAGGTAAAATGATAGTATTAATGCCAGTAAAACAGAGTGTTTACTGATTTATCACATGATAAAGTATTTGCTTTATCCTAGAGTTTATGGTTCTATCAGACTTTTGTACGTGTAATTATGAATGCCAATGTTAGGAGCTAGGGATGCTTTATTGATCAATACACTCTATAATGCAGTTTAGCTGTGGGTAGCAGAAATTCAATTCAAACTGTTTCAAGGAGAAATGGTGTATTTGGCTGGCCTAACAGAGAAGTCCGAGAGTAGAAACAGCTTTAGATACAGCATGGTATGTGTTCAAATGAGATTTTCAAGAATAGCTCTCTAAAAGTAACTTCACCACTACCTTGCTTTTATCTTTATTTTTAGGCAGCTATCCTCAACCACAAGTAGTGCCAAGTGACAACCAGTAACACCAATATGGTATTGTGTCAATTTAGACATCTTTTTTGGAAAAAAAAAAAAAACCTTTTTCTTTTCTATTAAGTTCCAATAAAATCCATATGTAAAGAGGTCACGTTTCTAGCTGTTATAATAAATTATTGAAAAGACTGAAGTGCCCTGAATGGCCACATTGGGGTCACATGTATTCTTAAAACTCAAGGCTAAACCAATCTCCCTCAAATCACATGAATTAAGATTGAAGAAAACGTTATCGCCTCCCTAAAATGTCAAGGAGCTTATATCAAATGAAGGGTAAATGGTTGCCGGGTAGGCAAAATTGCAGATCTCCAATATAAGTGGCATCCATGGGAAGCAACGAAGATTAACACAGAGTCTAAGAATAATAATGTATGTTCCAGAGCTCAAGGAGCTCTTAGACACTATCACCCCTTATGTTCAGTATTTGGACAGGATTTATTGGCAAGCACTGTGTTAATATTGTCTTCAATTAGCAAAAATGGAGTTAAAACTATCAAAATCCTGGACCCAAATGCATGAATTGGTATTACAGGTATGCTTACTAGACCTGCTCTCACATGAAGCCAATACATTTTCCAGCCAAGAGAAAGACTGGGCCACAGAAACTCAGCCTGTAGAAATGTAAAAGAGTTTTTGATTACTTGAAATAAACAGAAATAGAAACAGGCAGCTGGCAGGGAGGAATCAGAGAAGAGATGATACCATTTTGGAAAAAGAAAAATGTCTCTGTAGAGCTATGTTACAGAGACTAATAGAAAAAGGTAGACCTTGGAACATAAAGCAGAAACCTCACCTGCTACCTGCTAAGCAGTTTCAATAATTGCCTCAGAACATGCGCTGCCCTTTCTATCCTCCACTATCACCGTCAGTTTCAAATATTAAAATATGATTACACTTTTGTATATCATATAGTTATAAATACCATGCAAATGCCATGGCCCCAGGGCCATGGCAGATCGAGGAGCACACCCGAGTGGGAATATCACCACGTGGATTTATGCATTATAGTGACCCTGTCTCAAAAATAACCTTATACCAACAAACAAAAAATTAGGAACTGAAATTTTATGCCCAAACTCCAATAATCAAAATAGAGATCTTAAATTAAAACCCAGTTAAATTTAAGCTACTTGGAAAAAATGATTAAAAACTTACAAAAGAAGTACTGTCTAGTCTTCTTAAAGCCAGGAAAATTGAAGATTTGGATGATATTTTGTTTTAGTCATACAAATTATATTAGCTAGCTCTTGTGTACATGTGCTGTATCTGGTTTATCTCATCACGCATTACCAAAATGTGTGAGTACATGTATATGCATATATGTCTGTCTGTATGTAGCATTTATGTTGAGACTGTCTTCAAAAGCCGAGTTATTTAGTTAGGCTCTTAGGTACATACTATGAAAAGACCAATTCCTATGCTCTAAATTGAATGCAGCAAGAGAAAAGATTAAGTGCATACACTTTCATTTAACAGGTTCAGCTAGCTTATTTGTGCACCCAACATAATCTCTTAAAAATTACCATAAACAAAATATAACAGATTGTAAACGGTTGCTCATATTAATTTAGCTAAGTACTTGTAATCTGCCTAAGCGTTATTTAACAGAACATAATTGCAAAACAGTATGATACCTCCAGAGTTTGGAAGACTGTTATGTGCCTAAATCATATTTAGCAATCATAAGGCTAAAATAGAAAATACTTAAATAGTAGATATTTTTCAAATACATGCAAATTTATTTTTCTCCCA
The DNA here is from genome assembly GCA_008086735.1 of Cheirogaleus medius. Classification (NCBI taxonomy): domain Eukaryota; kingdom Metazoa; phylum Chordata; class Mammalia; order Primates; family Cheirogaleidae; genus Cheirogaleus; species Cheirogaleus medius. The sequence goes on along the minus strand of VBSM01002616.1, from coordinate 1,386,293 downwards.
AATTTAAAAGTACATTTGAAATTATAAAAAAAAAATAGTTCCTCCTCCTGGTATTTCATTTCATTCATCTTAGTTTGAAGCAAATATAAAACATAGTAAGGAAAAAACAGAAAAACTGCTGGTTTGAAAGACAAAGCATTTTGGGTATGTAAGAACTAGGCTTTGGTGAAACAGAAAAGGATTTCCTAGGATTCCGAAAGTTGGACTTTATATGTTAAGAGCCAATTTTGAAATGCTGAGAAATAAGGTTTATATTATAAAATATAAATAAGGAAAAATGTAGCATGATGATTTTCCAATCCAAATGGAAATAAAGATTCATCTGGGTCAGTGGTCCCTGGACTACCAGCATCAACATCACCTGAAAACTTGTTAGAAATTGAAGCTACCAGGCTCCATCTCGGACTTACTAAATTAGAAGTGCTGGGGGTGGAGCTCTGCAATCTATGATTTAAGAGGCTTTCCAGGTGATTCTGATGTATACTAATGCTTGAGAAACACTTGTCTAGGTTAAAAAAGATTTAGTAGGAATGATTTAAAAATAGATGTTTGAAAAGGAGTCACCATACCTGCCCCATTTAGAGGCCAATGCGCTAAGTAGGTCAGGGAATGTTCAGAACAAAGACCTTGATAGTAAAGGAGGAATCTCTGGGTACAGGCTTCACATGCCTTCTGTGCATGTAGTACAGGATGAATATAAGCCTTTATCCATGTCCTGTCCAGGATGAAATGAGAGCCTGACATCAGCTTCAGAGTCCTGGATAGTTAGGCAAAAGGAGGTGAAAGTTTCTATATACCCCCAAATAGTAACAGAAATGTTGAAAGGACCTGAAATTGGGATAAGGAGACCTCAGAGTTTGAGGATCATGGTGATCTAAGATTGTGGCAGAATGCACAGATATTTTGACAACAAATACAGACACCATTACATTTCCTTATGACAGGAAATGGCTCCTAAACACAGACCACGTGGGAGATGGGTCTAGAACAGATGTTTCTTGACTTACAATGTGGTTATGTCCCAATAAACCCATTATAAGTTGAAAATATCATAAGTCAAAAATGCAATACACCTAACCTACCTAACATCATAGCTTAGCCTAGCCTACCTTAAATGTTTTCAGAACAATTACATTAGCCTAGGCAAAACTATCTGGCAACACAGTACACTGTGGAGTTTCAGCTGTTCACCATGGTGATCTCATGGCTAACTGGGAGTTTCGGCTTGCCGATACTGTCAAGTATCGCAAAAGAATTATCGCACCACATATTGTTAGCTCAGGAAAAGATAACAATTCAAAATTTGAAGCATGGTTCCTATGGAATGCATATGATTTTCACCATTGTAAAAAAAATATGAAGTCAAACCATCGCAAGTCACTTAATTACCATCTGTAATTGTTACCTTGAACTAATAATATCTTGAAAATGGGAGCTTATGAGTTCATTTGTTTTCATTTATAAAAAAGTAATGGTAGCTATTATATTTTTCATATTCCAGTCTGTAACTATTCATTTACATGACACCATTAAATTATGTGAAAGATTTTAATGACTAAAAGAGTTCCCATGATTATATTATTAATATTTTTAACCTGAAAGATAAAGTTACACATTGATTTTAACAATTTCAGTAATGGACATTCAATAAGTGTGAATTATGTTGCAAGCATTATACTAGGTGCTTTTCACCTGTTATTTCATTTACATATATAACATATCTATGAGACATATTATTTTATATACAAGAAAAAAGGTAAAGAATTACCATAGAACATACTACAGTAAGGTACAAACACAGGTGTTTGATGTCAAAACCTAAGATTTTAATCTCCATGTTATTCCAGAAGGGTAACAATGAATGCCTGAAGAATTTAAATGCTATAGAGTAAGTGCTAAAGAGAACACCTGGTCTGCATTATGTATAGTAGGCAGTCAATAAAGGCATCTTAAATGATTGGATAAATACTATTCAATTTACATGTACTCACCTGTCTAGTTGATTTAGAAAAGCTTACTTAACCACCTTATTTAAATAGTACTGCCCTTTTCCTTGCATGTCTCTTTAACCTGATTTATATTCCATCTTCACACTTAGCACCACCTGACATGTATATCTATTTGTAACTCGTTTGGTGTTTCTTTCCCAATCATGTGCAAACTCCATTGAGAGCAGAGCTGTGTCTCTATAGTCTTCTGCTGTATCTTTAGTGCTTGGCACATAGTGGTGATTCAGTAAAAATCTCCTCAATGAAATATTTATAAGTGAATGAACAGTATTTTTGCAATTTTCAATGACATAAATATTTGGGAATTAATATTTACCTTCAGCTAATCCCTTTTCCTCCTATTACATAGACATTGAATACTAATAAAACATTCCATAGTCTTATCTGTGGGTTTAAATGGGATATTTTTTAAATGTTTGCCAGTGTATCAACATAAACATTAACTCTGTTGAACACCCCCAGCCTCCAGATGGTTACATTGATTGTTTTCTTATTTGCTTATTTTTTCTTTACAATTTTGAACCTGATAAAGTGCCACTGCAATGTAAGCTTTCATAATGGCAATTGGATGAGTTTCTAGAGAAAAGAGAGAAGTAAAAGACTCAGAAGTCAAAGAAACCAATTTGAAAGGAAAAGGGGGGTCAAAATATTACCTCTGCCTTTCAAAGATTTATACCACCCTCTTGTGGTAGAAGTATTCCTAAACTCCACTGGGCTACTGTCAAATCAACAGGTAGTCCCTCACACCTTTTGCTTATGATGGTTAACCCAGCAGAGCGCAAGTTCCTGGGCAGGGAGCCAATTGCAACAAAAACACAACTCAGAACAAGAACACAAAATCAAGGGGTTTAGAACAGCAATCTAACACTCAGCAATTCCCAGGAACCTTTTATTTCAGCAGGCTGAGAAGAATTTTGGTTCTTATTTGTTTACACCTAGCAAAGACATCTGTTGGCACTAGGAGCTCCAGAAAGTGTCTGCCAAGTCCATGTCAGTCTTGGCCAGTTTTCAAGGATGTGCTATCCAGTGCATTAAACATTATACTACAAGAAAGCAACCTGTGACCACCTAGATCTCTGTGCTAAAGACCCAGCTAAAATGTAAAGATTTCCTGATTGGCTGACAGATTGGCTTGGGGTGCAATGCTTCAGAGCAAATGCAACACATGCAAGAAGTCTCTTTTGATGATTCAGCTTGCAGAAAACACATTGTAATTTTATGCAAACCTTTTCCTCCTCCATCTCTGTCTCATCTGTCTCTGTCTCTCACTCTCCCTCTCCCTCTCTCTCTTGTCCTTGTATTTTTTATTCTGTTGGCTATTGCCAAATAGGCAGGTGATTTGACTTATGAATTTTTTTCTGCTTTAATTTAGTCATGCCTTTTCTCTTGGGCTTTTTATCAGCTTGGTTCTATATTCTGGGTACCCTCAAGCCAGAAAATAAGAAAAAGGGTATGACATTTTTTTCCAAGTATGGTTGTCTTAGAATCAGGAATATTAAAAAATAAAATACTTTTAAGATCTCCAAATGTAGATATCTAAACATAGAGTAACACTTATGCCCACCCTAAGATGTAGTCATTTACTTGTGTTTCTGATGTTAGGTACACACAAAAAACTACCTTCATCACAGGAATGGAGCTTTTACTCTTTCAATCATGAATACAGAGAACTATGGAGAGAATTAAGCATCAGAGAAGGAAAGAAATAGGAAACCAATGGCTATTTCCACAACGGTGTAAGAAATAAGCCAGAGCTTCAAAGAAAAATAGCCAAAGGTAGATATGCCACTTTCTAACTAGCTTAATTGTCATATTGGGGAAAAATGAAACATCTTTTTAGAATAAGAATGTTGCCTATTTGTGCTAAACAAATATGCTTCTAGTCTAAATAAATTTTGCAGGCCTTTCCTCTCCCTTTTTATATTGAATATTCCTTTCCAACTGTAGAAAAGGAATTTTTATGATTATAGGGCATCAAGACTAAATTCTGGAACATATTAGGAGATGAAACAAACAGAGAGGCGGAATGTCTTAAAAATTTTGACAATGGGATTCTTAAAATGTGGTTCCTAGATAGAAAAAATATTTCCTCTAAAGAAATAAAGTCAGGTTATACTAACTAGTACATAATCATTTCCATGTGACTTTTTAAAATTTTTAAATCTTGCTTCACACAGTAAGGATGAAAAATAACACATCTTTTCAGATCCATTCATGTAATAAAAATAACATTGGCAAGTGGGCATAATCAATTTACATTATATGCAAATCAGCTCAGCTTTAATGAATGGTTTTATGTGAATGAATAGACAGCCTATTATTTCATATAATGTAATCAATGGGTTGGACTGTTGCCTTGTTAATGAGCTTACCTGGCCAGGATATTCCAGGGCAAAGGAATCTTTCATGATAACCAAAGGTAGAGAACTCATCATTCTTGAATCTAAGGATTGACTAAATTCCCCAATTACCTTATCATAGTACTGTCAGAAAGAGAAAAGCTCATTAGTTCAGCATAACTACCTGATTATCCCCACACAGTACAATCTTATTTTTTATGCAAAAATGGGTTGCACTGTGGAAAAGCACTGTTGCATGGAAAATGTATTAAAAGAGCTCTGTGATACGTGCCTAATGTTTTTGTATTGTGGAGGAGTTTGGAAGACAGTATTATGCATACAGATGTGCTACAGATCATTAAAGATCAAGAGCTTTCAGATTGCAAAGTCAACAGGCTGATACAAAAACTGAAAGAGACAAGTAGTAGCTTACTCAGAATAGGAACTCCTTTGAGGAGTAGAAATAAAAGTAATATTCTAATCACCACTGCACCCCACGCAACATTCTGATTTGCATTCTAAGTTACAAAAACATTTAGTGGACACTTTACAATTATTATTTATAAAATAATTTATCAAATATGTTCAGAAAGCAATGTTGTATAAGAAAGAATTCATATCAGCATCTATAACAATGTGAGAATAGGCAAAGAAAATAAGATAAAAGTAAGCTTTGGCAAACTGATTTAATAATATGGTCTCTCCAAAACAATGGGAAATTATGGCATTTATTGAAAATACCATTTACTAAATTTTGACAGATTTCTTTTTTTCTTTGAAAGAGACATTTTAAATATGAAATTTGGGTAACAGGTCAAAATTTTAAGTTTAAAGATATTTTGTATTTTCTTGATTTTCGAGGGTATGCCCCACGATTTGAAATGGCTGGGATAAACATTTTAACAGATAACTCTCTATGGAATAGCTGCCATAAACAATGCTTAGTAAGGAGGAAAGAATATTTTGCATATTATATAGTATCCTTAATATTAAGAGGAGGACTTATTACTAGAAACCGCCAATGTTCCTAATTAAAGAATGTAATTAAAGGCTACTGAAAAAAATGTAGTGTGACTGTATTATGAAATGAGCCAACTGTCCACAGAGTCAGGATCTGGTCACCTTCACTTGCCAGGCTTTTTGACATTAAGCTCAACCCTGCCCCTATCTTTTAGACCCAAAATTCTCCTTTGTCAGCAAGGATTTAATTCACTTCCAGATGGTCAGCAACAAGTTGTCATTGACACCAATCTGCCTCTGACCACACAGGCCAAATCAAGAAATTATGCTTCTGCTTTGATCCTGGGAACAGGTCTATAACTGCAGATTGTCCCTGGTTCCCTGTGCCAAGGTTTCTACTTAAGTTACTTACCCTAGAATTTCTCCAGTCCCTCAGCCTGAACTCCTGCTTTTCTTTCTGGTCAGGCCCTCCATTCTAACCATTGCAGAGACTGCAATTAGTCCCTTAATGTCTGTCACCCTGATATTTTATATAGTTTTTGGGTTTTTTTAAAGCTTACCTCTGTGCATCTCTGGACAGTGACAGCTTCTAAATTGTTCAATGCCATGCTCCACTGGCCTGACTCTCAGTGATTTTCTGATATCCCTCTTGGAAAGTCACTGACACCAACTGCTTGTCTGTGTTTGTCTTTTGTTACATATTCTCTGAATACCATATTCTGCCTGTTAACCCAAGCTGTTATATGTGGGGAAAAAATGCATAACTTTTGCTTTACAATGGTGTTTTAACAACAGTTAAAAAGAAGGCTCATACAACTCTGAAAAATTAAAACAAACAGCAAGAACGACAAAACAGGGAAAACCTCTCAAAGACAATATAGAATAACACGGAATCGAAGATTTAGAGATAGTTGAAAAATCTTTAAGAAATATTATCTGACTACAAAATATGGAGCTAGGCTACCATTAACCCATCTCAAATTCAACACATCATTCCAGTTTTTAAAGAGAGATACATTTACCTTGATTCCTCCTGTCCGTCTGCCTTGTGACTGAGAGATTTGAGGTTGAAAAAAATAAGAAAAATGCTCTTATATTTGAAAATTCTACTGCCCACATTCTGTATTTTGGAGCCGCCAAAATTCTGTAACTTTTTTTCTATCTATGGCCATTCTACATTCTTTCAACAGGAGCTCTTTGCCTAAGCCAAACAGAGAAGTGGCTGAAAAGAGTGTAGCCACAATATATACAAAATAATAAGAACAAAGTTGCTACCTCAGGGAAATGAAGCCACTGAATTTGTTACAAAGATTAGGAAATGACTAGTATTTGTGAACATCATCCTATTCTATACCTGCAGATGGGAGACAGAGTCATAGAGAGCAAATGGATAGCAAGCCCCATAGCAATATTAGTGTGATAGCAAACAGCTTCTAGATAGGTCTTGCCTCATTTGCAGGTGAATAAAGTGGGGGAAAACCCTAAAATAAAAATAAAACTTGAGGATTTTCGAAATATGTCTCAAAGTAATGGAAAAAGAATACCAGACAATTTAAGCCAAGCTTTAAAAACAATTTACTACAGAATCCACAGGTGTTTTGAGAAAGTCTTTAGGATACTAAGAAAAAAAAAAGCAGAAATAAAATGTATTGCTTCTGTGATCTGAGATCTATAAGAAATGATCAGATAGAAGTTAAAAGTCTATAGACTTATATAAAGGGACAAAAACACAAAGAGAAACAAAAAAGTAAAGGAAGTATTGCAAAGCCCCTCAATGCGAGGGTTGAATAAAAATCCAAACTGAATAAAATAGAAACTAAATTTTATGCTGTGAAAAATCAAATCAATTATGAATAAGACAAGTTTGATAATTTTTTTCAAAATGAAGAAGAAAAAAACTGATGTAAATGACAAGAGAACACGTGATAGAGAGGGAGTGGAAAACAGGAATGCTAACTTGTGTTCCTTTAAAACGACTGGATTAAATGTAAAAGAAGCAGTAATCAGTAATTATATTATTAATAGAATGAGGTTTCCCTGAACTAAAAGGACTGAATTGATTCCAAACACTATTAATAACATTGATCTTCATTTATTTATATAAACAAAGTAAAGAAAATCTCAATATTTTCCAGACAAATGACAAAGTTACCAAAAAAGGATAGTTTCAGACTTTCTCTTTAGAAATTTTATTGACACCAGGTTACAGAGATCGAAGTTTTCAATGAGGAAAATTTTATAGAGTGTCTAGAATTTTAGACATTTTCATAGGACCTTCAAGTGTTAAGTCGGAACATTCTAACATACTCAGGAATTAGAAACATTAAACATGTAACCACCTTGAAATATATACAAAAGACATCATGAAGACATATAGCCCAATTTAGAGCAACAAATTGATGTAATAATATAAATTTGCTAAAAAATAGCATTAAACTAATTAACATAGAATTTCAAAATGCATGTTGGACATCATAGTTTTATTCTCGAAATCAAAGATTCATAATGTCAGATACATGTATACACCTTTAGCTTGATGTTTTATCAATGAGACACCATACATAAGATGGGAGAAAAGTCGTGGAGAATTAAGTGTGGACAAGTTTCTAATTACATGAGGAAATTGTTAAAATTATATTTGTCTCTGCCACTAAAGAAATCACTCTTATAGATACTAAAATGTAAATGAAATGTTACATTCCAAGGGGCAAAAACGCACTGAGTATTTAAAAAATCTTCAATCTTCTTGTAATGAAGAAATTTAGGGTTTTTTTTTAAAAAAGAATGCAATATATCACCTTAAGAAAAGTCACTTATGTTGGCTTGGGTGTAAGCATTATTGTACATTGTTCTTTGGAACATAATTTAATACAATTCTTCTTGAGGGTAATATGTATATTTCAACACATGCATACATTTAGAACAGTTATTACAGAAATTTAAACAATATAGTAGTTGGAGAAGTAAACAAATTAGTAACCTCAATGTAGCATAGTTTAAAATAATAACAAATTTTAACCTAAACACTCAACATTGAAGAATATTGAAATATAGTATTCATAAGAATTATGAATATTGAATCTCAATATGAATATTGAAGTTATTACTGTGCACTTATTTTTTTAATTGTATAAGAAAATCTAATTTTAATAGAGGAATATCTAATTGTTTACATATTATAAACAAATATATATTTATAATAGTGATGTTAATGATTAAGTATGTTTGTTCACATAAATGCACATCATATATTTGTTCAACTGCTATCTACTAGTGTTAATACTAATGCTAGTAAACTAGTAATCACTAATATTTAGCCTGAAGAATAAGTTTTGGCCACATTAAAAAAAAATGAGAAGAGTCTTCTAGAGAGAGAAATAGGTTGTGCAAAAGCCATGACTTAGAAAGCATGGCAGGGGGGTGGTATGTGAGAAGCCAATGACTCTATTCCTAGAGTCAGGGAAGCTAAGATTTGATTAAACAATGAGCCTGTGAAATAGCAAAGTATAAGATCTTAAGAAAATACTACAAACTATGTTAATAAATTCAAATATTAAAGTTAACAGAGGGCCTTTAATTTTTTTTTAAAGTAACATGCTGAGATTAGTATCTTAAAAATACCATATTGGTGGGGAAAGTTGATAAACGATAAAAGTCAAAATACAGAATAGTGGAAAGAATCAAAGGTACTTTGAAGTAAAAATAAAACTTGGTACAAACTTATAATTAGATAGCAGGAATAAGTTTTGGTGTCCTATTACACAGTAGGGTGACTGTAGTTAACAATAATGTATTGTACATTTCAGAATATCTAGAAGATATTTTCAATGTTAAACAGTGCAAGATATCCAAATAGAGCTCTTGAGTAGACAAATATTTTTGACAGAGGCTAGATTTGGCATGACATTGCAGGTATGTAAAGGATTTATAACAATAGGAAACCATTAAAGGATTTTTAAGAGCATATCAAAATTTTATTTTTTAAATTTTACTGACTGTAAATGGTTAATGTATTAGATTTTTAGAAAAAAAAAAGAAGGCAAGAGATAGGTGGAGGGGCAGAACAAGATGTCAGCTGAGAAAAACCACCAGCCAGAGTGTCTCTGCAAAAAAGACAGATTTTAGAAGAAAGAAGAAATAAGCAAGCAGATAAGCATACATCAGACGAGGGTCAAAAGGAGGGGTATCTGAGACTACGGGAGACTCCATGGGAGGAGGTTGCGGAGGAGATCTGAAAGAAGAGAGCCCCCAAGAAGCTTGGAGACCAGTGACAAGGGTAGGTAGAGCAGTTAACTTTCCCCTCCCTTGCATCTTGGATTGCTGGTGGGCTCCCAAGCGGTTGGAGAGACCTGTGGACACTAGCCCAGAGACAGCCACTGCCAGGGAGTGGTGAGCCTCTTACAGACATGGCACCAGGCTCCCAACTCCCTGGGGCACCTCCCTGTGCACAGACCCCAGCCACTCAGCAGGTGCCATATTGCTTCATTCTTCCCTCCTCCTTCCCTATCCGCGGCTGCTGAGAGAGACAATTTAGCCACCACGCAGAAGAATCTCCAAGGAATAGGACTTTTCCATTTGGGGCCCTACACCTGACTGAGGGGTACTCAGACTGTGAGCTCTCTACCCGCCAGCCTTCCCAGGTGCTGCTGGCCTGGTGATTCCAGGAGAACGGGCCAGATCCTGAGCTGAGAGACATTGATCTAGCTTGGACACCCTGTGTGTGACTTAGGACCAGCACTCCTCTCCCTGGTGGGGTCAGGGATTGAATTCTGGGGCCCAGAGGTCAGACCTGCAGATCCAGTGCACCCAGGTCTTGCATTGCCCTGGGGCACAGAAGGGATATTTGTGAAGGAGCCTACTAAGGGGCATGTGCCTTCAGGGGCAGATCAGCATGCTTGAGGGGCAACCCTACTCCCACAAGAGGGCCATGTGCCCAGCCCAGACTGTGATCCTGAGCAAGGAACCTCCCAGCCTGCATCACAGCCAGGGAAGACCCACTAGCGTGAGGTCCTGCTTGCTGGCAGAGGCCCAGGAGAAGCCACAGAGTGTGGGAGGGTGGAAAGGAGCAAAGCCTGCTCCAGACGACAGGTCTCAGACAGCCCCACCCCCACATGCAGACTTTATGGTTGAGTGGGGCCATTCCAGCCCCTCCCTGACAGCTTTGCCCAGAAGCAGAGAACAAACCTTTGATCCCTGATAGCAGCATCTGTGGTGCTTGAGGGCAGGCTTACCCAACCCAGCTCCACCCAGACTCACTCCCAGTCCTGCCCTCATTGAGGTGGAGAATAAGGACACACCTGGAAGTCCCAGGGCACCAACTGTAAGGCACAAGGGTGCCTCTCCAGAGGAACAAGAGCTAGTTAGAGGGCCCAAAAACAACACTGCAGCCTGCTCTCAGCAAGCACAACTGACTGACAGGAAGGTCATTTCACACACCCTTTTACTGCATCTACTGACTCATCATACAGGTGTGGTCGAATCTCATCCACAAACACCAACTACTGGCTCAGAGACTAAACAGGGTGTGTCATTATCCAAACAAAAATCTAAAGGTAAGAAGCAACAACTGATCTATATGGGAAGAAATCAGCAAAATAACTCTGGAAGTATGAAGACTCAAATGGAAAGTACACCCCCAAAGAGGAACACCAGCTATCTAGAAATGGACATCAACCAAAATCAGACCACTAAAATGACAAAAGAAGAATTTTGAACATGGATTGTAAGAAAACTCAATGACATGCAAGAAAAAATGGATAACCAACACAAAGAAACCACACACACACAAAAAAAAACAGGACCTGGAAGAAAAATTCACTAAAGACATTGAAATATTAAAGAAAAATCAAACCAAACTCCTGGAAATGAAGAATCTATTCAGGGAACTATAAAACACAGTGGAAAGCTGCCTCAAGAACAAGGTAGGTCAAACAGAAGAAAGAATCTCAGAGATTGAAGATAACACCTTCCAATTAAATCAGTCAGTCACAGATATAGAGCAGAGAAATAAGAGAAAAGAGCAAAGTCTACAAGAAATGTGGGATTATGTGAAGAAACCAATATAATAGAGGAAAATTTCCCAGGCCTTGCTAAAAATCTAAATATCCAAGAAAAGAAGCTCAAAGAACCCCTGGGAGATTCAATGCAAACAGGAAAACACCATGACATGCAGTCATCAGACTGACAAAATATCAACTAAAGAGGCCCTTCCCGGGGCTGTAAGGTGAAAGAAGCAAGGAACATACAAAGGAACGCCAATCCGAATAACACCAGACTTCTCTACTGAAACCTTACAAGCAAGAAGAGACTGGGGCCCCATTCTCACTCTTCTGAAACAGAATAATGCCCAGCCTAGAATCTTGCACCCTGCAAAACTAAGTTTTGTATATGAAGGAGAAATAAAGACATTCTCAGATAAGCAAAGACTGAGGGAATTCATCAAGACAAGACCAGCCCTCCAAGAAGTACTCAAAACAGTATTATCCACAGAGCAGCACAATAAACACTCATGAATGTAAATCCACTCAAACGCTACAGATCAAAGGCCAAACACCACAATGGCTCAAGAGAGAAAACAAAGCAACAAAGTTCAACCCAACAGAATTAACAGAAATTTTCCCCACCTATCAGTTCTCTCAATAAATGTGAATGGCTTGAACTCCCCACTCAAGAGACAGAGGCTGGCTGAATGGGTAAAAAAATAAAGGCAAGTATCTGTTGCCTTCAGAAAACACATCTAACCTGTAAGGATGCATTTAGATTAAAGGTAAAGGGGTGGAGAACAATATTTCAAGCAAACAGAAGCCAAAAGAAAGCTGGCATGGCAGTTTTGATTTCAGATAACTTAGTTTTTAAATCAACAAAAGTAATAAAAGACAAAGAAGGTCACTATATAAAGGTGAAGGGTACAGTTCGACAAGAAGACTTAATAATTCTAAATATGTATACACTCAACTTAGGTGCACTCAGATTCATAAAGCACACTATACTTGATCTAAACAAATTGCTAAACAACAACACCATAATGGCTAGAGACTTTAACACCCCACCGACAGCACAGGACAGATTCTCCAAACAGATAATTAACAAAGAAATAATGGACATAAACAAAATTCTAGAACAAATGGGCCTCACTGACATTTACAGGACATTCTACCCAAAAACCACTGAATATACATTCTTCTCATCAGCTCATGGGACATTCTCTAAGATTAACCATATCCTAATATAATCAATGTCTCAAAAAATTTTAAAAAGTAGAAATTATACAATGTATCTTTTCAGATCAAAGTCGAATAAAAGTAGAAATCAACCCTAATAGGAACTCTCATTTCTACAAAAAGTTGTGGAAACTAAACAACCTTCTTCCAAATGATCATTTCAGAAATGAAATCAAGATGGAAATCAAAAGATTCTTCAACTAAATGACAAAGGAGACACAAGTTATCAAAACTTATGGGACACAGCTAAAGCAGTCCTGAGAGGAAAGTTTATTTCGATAAATGCCTATATCCAAAACTTGAAAAGATCACAAATAGACAACCTAATGAATCGTCTCAAAGAACTGGAAAAAGAAGAACAGACTGACCCCAAACCCAGCAGAAGAAGTGAAATCATTAAGATCAAATCAGAACTAAATTAAATTGACAACAGGGAAACTATACGGAATATTAATAAAACAAAAAGTTGGTTCTTTGAAAAAATAAACAAAATTTACACACCTTTGGCTAGACTAACGAAAAGCAGAAAAGAAAAATCTCTAATAAACTCCATAAGGAACAATAAAGGAGAAATTACAATGGGTGCCACAGAGATGCAAGATATAATTTATGAATACTACAAAAACCTCTATGCACACAAACTGAAATATGTGGAGGAAATGGACAAATTCTTAGAAACACACAGCCTCCCTAGGCTCAACCAGGAAGAAAGAGAATTCCTGAACAGACCAATATCAAGTACTGAAATTGAAACAGCAATAAAAAAAATACCTTCCTAAAAATAAAAGTCCCAGACAAGATGGTTTCACACCCAAATTTTACCACACCTACAAAGAAGATCTGGTGCCTATCCTGCAGAAATTATTCCACAACATCGAGAAGGATGGAATCTTCCCCAGTAGATTTTATGAAGCCAACATAACCCTGATACCAAAACCAGGAAAGGATGCAAAAAAAAAAAAGAAAAATTACAGACCAATATCCCTTGTGAATATAGATGCAAAAATTCTAAACAAAATCCTCGCTAACTGAATCCAGGTACTTATCCAGAGAATAATCCATCACAACCAAGTGGGCTTCATCCCAGAGATGCAGGGATGGTTCAACATATGCAAATCTATAAATGTAATTCACCACATAAACCAAAGCAAAACAAAGACCATATTATCCTCTCAATAGATGCAGAAAAAGCATTTGACAAAATTCAACACCCTTTTATGATAAAAACGCTTAACAAAATAGCCATAGATGGGGCTACCTAAAAATGATACAAGCCATATATGACAAACTTACAGCCAACATCATACTGAATGGGAAAAATTGAAAGCATTCCCACTTAGAACTAGAACAAGGCAAAGTTGCCCACTGTCTCCACTTCTATTCAACATAGTGCTGGAAGTCCTTGCTATAGTAATAAGACAAGAAAGCAGAATTAAGGGCATCCAAATTGGAGCAGAAGAGATCAAACGCTCACTCTTTGCTGATGATATGATATTATATCTAGAAAACCCCAAGGATTCAACCATGAGACTCCTTGAATTGATAAATGAATTCAGTAAAGTCTCAGGATACAAAATCAATACACACAAATCAGAGGCATTAATATACTCCAACAACAGTCAAAGTGAGAACCAAAACAAAGACTCAATTCCCTTCAATATAGCAACAAAGAAAATAAAGTACCTAGGAATATATTTAACTAAGGAGGTAAATGACCTCTACAGGGAGAACTATGAAACACTGAAGAAGGAAATAGCAGAGGATGTACATGGGTGGAAGACCATACCATGCTCGTGGGTCAGCAGAATCAACATTGTTAAAATGTCTATACTACTCAAAGTGATCTACAGAGTCAATGCAATCCCTATTAAAATACCATCATCATTTTTCACATATATACAAAAAATAATTTTACGCTTCGTATGGAACCAGAGAAGACCCCATATAGCAAAAGCAATCCTAGGTAATAAAAACAAAATGGGAGGTGTCAATTTACCAGACTTCAAACTATACTACAAGGCTATAGTAATTAAACAACTTGTGACTGACAGAAGAACAGGGATATTGACCAGTGAAACAGAACAGAGAAGCCAGATATAAAACCATCCTCATATAGCCATCTGATCTTCAACAAAGCAGACAAAAACATACACTGGGGAAAAGAGTCCTTATTCGATAAATAGTGCTGGGAAAACTGGATAGCCACATGTAGAAGACTGAAACAGGATCCACACCTTTCACCTCTCACAAAAATCAACTCACGGAGGGTAACATACTTGAACCTTAGGTGTGAAGCTATTAAAATTCTAGAGAAAAATGTTGGAAATACTCTTCTAGACATTGGCTTAGGCAAAGAATTTATGAAGAAGACCCCAAAGGCAATCACAGCATCAACAAAAATAAATAAATGAGACCTGATCAAATTAAAATGCTTCTGCACAGTCAAAGAAACTGTCAAGAGAGCAAATAGACAACCCACAGAATGGGAGAGAATTTTCACAAGTTACACATCTGTTAAAGAGCTGATAACTAGAATCTATTTAGAACTCAAGAAAATCAGCAGGGAAAGTCAAACAACCCTATCAAAAAGTGGGCAAAGGACATGAACAGAAACTTTCCAAAAGTAGACAGAATAATGGCCAACAAACATGAAAAAATGCTCAGCATCTCTAATCCTCAGGGAAATGCAAATCAAAACCACAATGAGATATTACTTATCTTCAGTAAGAACGTGATATAGCACCTCTTGTATTTTCTTGGATAGAGCTGGAACCCATTCTACTAAGTGAAGTATCCCAAGAATGGAAAAATAAGCACCACGTGTACTCACCAGCAAATTGGTATTAACTGATCAACACCTAAGTGGACATATAGAAATAACATTTATTTGGTGTTGGGCAGGTGTGGGGAGAGGGGGGGATGGGTATATACACACATAATCAGTGTGATGCACATCATCTGGGGGATGGACACACTTGAAGCTCTGACTCGAGGGGGCGGGGGTGGCAAGGACAAGATATGTAACCTTAACATTTATACCCCCATAATATGCTGAAATTAAAAAAAATGGGAAAAAAAAGTGAAGAAGGCAAGAATGGAGGATGGGAAGTAGAAGAAAAAAAGGTATTATAACAGTGCAAGCTGAACCATACAGATATCTGTGGAGATGGTAAGAAATGTATAAACATTTAGACTCAAAAATGATAACACAGGCTGTTTTAGTGACTTGAGGGTTATGAGAAATAAGAGGATGTCACAAGTGATCTGTTGCACAAATGCATGTTCTGTATAGTGGATTGAATTGTGGAATTCTTTCTTGTAATGGTAAATACTGTAGCATGTACAGACCTCAGAGATCAAAGATTAAAAGTTTAGTTTAGTATACCTTATAAACTCTTAAAAATACAAGGGCATATACCAAAGCTATAATTCTACCTATCCATGGAAAAGAGTAGTGTGGTCTAATAGGTAGACATACATCAAGATACATATTTGAGATACATTTACAAATTAATAGTCTTTATATGAATGAGTAGATATGTTGCCTAAGGTACATTTAGAATGTAAACAGGCATAGCCTCAGGAAAGACTTCTGAAAATTCCTGAAAGAGGACAGATCAAGGAGACAAAGCAGTAGAGGAGTCTAAGAAGGAAAGGTGAAAGAAGAATATAAGAATTAGAAGAGCGTGACATTGTGGAAGTCAATAAACAGATAGTTTTTTGTTTTTTTTTAAAGGAGTTCACATAAATGCTTCTGACGAGATCCATTGCATTTAGTAAAACAAAAATTGTCTATGAATTTAGGGGCACTATTGCCATTGAAAGGTAGTGAAGATAGCCAGAATAGATGAGGCTTGTTCATTTTTTCACTATTTTGGTAAATGTTTATTGAGTTTTCTAGGGACCAGAATCAGAGCAGTGAATGGACAGACAAGCTCCCTTCTTGCACAAAACTCACATTTTAGTCAGTGGAGATAATTGATACAAAATTAAACTAAAAAGGCATGGTGATTTTTGATACTGACAAATAATGAGAAGATCAGACAAATAACGGATAAGGTGGTTAGCAAGATAGCTAAGTGAGATAAGGTGGTTAGGTCAGGTAGAAGATCTCTGATCTGGTTTTATTTGTTTATTTATTTTTATTTCAGCATATTATGGGGGTACAAAATTTAAGGTTGCATATAATGCCCTTGCCCCCCCCACAAGTCTGAGCTTCAAATGTGACCATCCCCCAGACGGTGTACATCTCACTCATCATGTATCTATATGCCCGTCTCCTTCTCCCCCCTCCCACCTGCCCAATACCCAATAAATGTAATTCCTATGTGTCCATTTAGGTGTTGATCAGTTAATATCAATTTGCTGGTGAGTATATGTGGTGCTTGTTTTTCCATTCTTAAGATAATTCACTTAGTAGTATGGGTTCCAGCTCTATCCAGGAAAATACAAGATGTGCTATATCACCATTGTTTCTTAGAGTTGAATAGTACTCCATGGTATACATATACCACATTTTATTAATCTATCTGATCTGGTTTTCTATGATGAGATCCCTGGAATACTTCCACTGTAGCTAGGAATGCCTGAGAATGTCTCCTTACCTGACGTCTGTGCTTGAGTTGCTACATTCATGGCTTCCCATGGTTTCTAGTGCTACCTCTGGCTGCTTTGAGAATGCTAGCTTGCTGACAATATAGAAGTCTGTGTACATCCCTTCTTTTGGACACCTGAACTGTAGCTCTCCAGGTGCCAAAGCAGTAATGATTTCTCTGGAGCCCTAAATGCTTTGAGACAAAAATATTTTCTGTTAATGTTTGTTTCTCCTATTTTATTCACTGTTGGAGAGATATCAAGATAGCAATGCTTTAAACTCTGGTATCTTCTAGAAATTTTAATAAAAATAGATTTATAGCTACATTTGTCTCACTTGCTAGGACACAGAATAAAGACCATGGTGCCTTCTAGGACAAGGGAAAATAAAATCTATCTTCAAATAACTTTCTCTCAAGTCACTCTATTCCAACCATTATTAAGAATTTCTCATTTAGCTGAGTTGCTGTTCAGTAGAGATGGGTTGGCCATCTTGTCCACCTAAAGATTATTATTTTTTTTAGCTCTCCAAAAGTTCCTTGATAAAATGCATCCCAAATGAGCTCTTCTTACTAGTTTCTAACATAATGATAATAGCTTGAATTTAAACTTAGAATCCAACTATAGAGCAAAGAGATAATTTGTTGAAGGTTATAACTGTAGTGGTTGAGGAGGAAAAGAAAGAAGAATAAACAATGAACCTGCCAATGACATGAAAGCAATAGAAGGCAAATAAAAATTAAGCTACAGCAGGGGCTGATAATCTGATGTACATGGGCACAGGATTATAGTGTACTTATGTAGGAAAAATATATCTTTATTTTCTATAAACTCTTACTGAAATTTAGTAACTTGTTCAATTATGAATTAAGGCCAAAAAATCAGGATACTGTTAAGAGTAATTGTTACTACTTTGTTACTAATAAAATGACAGAAAATTTCATCTCCTGATATAATTATTTCAGAAATCTCAAAATATTTACTAATTATTACTTTGAAGTTATGAAAGTTATTACAACTCACACTAGATCTGTTGATTTAATTATTTTAGAAAGCAAACACATTACTACCTAAAATGTATCATAAGTATTTTATAATTTTATTTTAATATATTTTGTCACCATACATAGTTATTTTATACACTTAAAAGTATTATTTGAAAAAAGAGTTGATAGAATCCGTCAGACTTTTAAGGTAGTTCACATCCTGTAAGAGGGTAATGGACACCAGGAAAATAATGGCAAACTAGGTAATCCAAAGCAATCCTTCTGAAGATATCTCAAAGCATAGATTAAATATATAAAACAAGCAAAAATATCTTACATCAATGAACTATATTAGAAGGAACACTGAAATCCAGAAATAGGTATGGGAGTTGGAGCAATATTGTCCATGACATCTTTGCCTATCATGACATGAAACTTATTATTAAACTGCAGTAATAAAGAAAATGTGGTATATAACACAAAAATAGATCGACCAAGAGAACACAATGAAGAGTTCACCAATCAACATATATTGACTCTGAATTTATGACAAATTGTACTACTGAACGTTGAGAAGAAAATGGACTTGTAAATCTGATAAGTGGTTCTATGAGTAATCAAATGGAACTAAACAGATTCACAGAGAAATTTTTCCAGGTATACAAAGAAGAACCAGTACCAATCCTACTGACATTGTTCCAAAAAAATCAAGAAGGAGGGAATCCTTCCTAACTTACTCTTCAAAGCAAGTATCACCGGGATACCAAAGCCAGATAAGTATGTGATAAAAAAAAAAAAACAGAAAGAAAGAAAGAAAGCACAGATCAATAAGCTTGATGAAACAACTTGTCAACAAAATATAGCAACCTGAATCCAAAAGCACATAAAGAAGAATATGCCATGATCAAGTGCATTTTATTCCAGGAAAGCAAAGATGGTTCAACATATGTAAATCAATAAATGTGATTCACCACATAAATAGAATTAAAAACAAAAACCATTCAATCATTTCAATAGATGCAGAGAAAGTACTCAGTGTTTCTTAGGATTTTAAAAAAAAAAAGACTCAGAAAATTAGGCATAGGAAGAATAAATCTCAAAATAATTAAAGCCATATCTGACAAACTCACAGCATACATCATATTGATTGGGGAAAAGTTGAAAGCATCCCCCCTAAGAGCTGGAGCAAGACAAGGATGCCCACCTTTACCACTCTTATTTAGCATAGTACTGTAAGTCCTAGCTAGAGAAATCAGGTAAGACATAAAGGACATCAAAATTAAAAAAGAGGACGCCAAAATATCTCTGTTCACTGATGACATAATCTTATACCTAGAAAACCCTAAAATCTCCTCCAAAAAACTCCTAGAGCAGATAAATGAATTCAATAAGGTGTTAGGACACAAAATTAATATACAAAAATTATAACATTTCTGTACACCAATAATGAACAAGCTGAGAACCAAATCACAGCAATCTCATCTATAGTAGCTGCAAAATAATAATAAAATACCTAGGAATGTATTTAAAAATGGAGGTGAAAGATCTCTACAAGGAAAATTATAAAACACTGATGAAACAAACTTTAGATGACACAAACATATGGAAAAACATCCCATGTTCATGGTTTGGAATTATCATTCTTGTTCAAATGACTACACTTCCCAAAGCAATCTACAGATTCAATGCTATTCCTATTAAAATAACAACAACATTTTTCACAGAACTAGAAAAAAACAATCCTAAAATTTATATGGAATCAAAAAAGAGCCTGAATAGCCAAAGCTACTATAAGTAAAAAGAACAAATCCAGAGGGATCATATTATCTGACTTCAAATTATACTACAAGAGTACAGTAATCAACACAGCATGGAACTGGTAAAAAAATAGACACATAGATCAATGGAAAACAATAGAGAACCCAGAACTAAAGCCACATATCTACAACTAACTGATCTTTGACAAAGTTTACAAAAACATATGCTGGACATACAATGGGGAAAGGATACCCCATTCAATAAATGGTGCCAGGAAAATTGGTTAGCCATATGCAGAAGAATAAAACTGGACCTCTGTCTCTTACCATATATAAAAATTAACTTAAGAGAATTTAAATGTCATGTCTTAAATTTAAGACCTGAAAAAATAACAATTCTTGAAGAAAACTTAGAAGAAACTATAATCAACATTGGCCTAGGCAAAAAAATTATGACTAAGACCCCTCCAAAAAAATACAAAAAAAAATGACAAATGAGACTTAATTAAACTAAAAGGCTTCTGCACAGTTAAAGAAATAATCAATAGAGTAAATAGACAACTTACAGAATGGGAGAAAATATTTGCATCCCATGCATCTGACAAAGGACTAATATCCAGAATTTAAAAGAAACTCAACAACAACAATAGCAGCAGCAGCAGCAGCAACAAAACCCAAATAATTCCATTAAAAAGTGGGTAAATGATATGAACAAACATTTTTCAAAAGAAGACATACAAATGGCTAACAAACATATGAAGAAATGATTGACATAACTAATCATTAGAGATATGCAAATTAAAACCCCAATGAGCTACCATCTTACACCAGTCAGAATGGCTATTATTAAAAAGTCAAAAAACAATAAATGTTGGTGAGGATGTGGAGAAAAAGGAATGCTTATACACTGTTGGTGGGAATGAAAATTAGTACAACCTTTATGGAAAACAGTATGGGGAGTTCTCAAAACACTAAAAATGGAACTACCATTTGATCCTGCAATCCCACTACTGGGTATCTATCAGATGGAAAATAAGTCATATCTAAAAGATACCTGAACTTTATTGTAGCAGCATTCATAATAGCAAAGATATGGAATCAACCCTAAGTGTCCATCAATTTGTAATTAGTTAAAGAACATAGGTGTGTGTGTGTGTGTGTGTCTGTATATATATGAAATATATTTATGTGGGTGACTTGTGTGTATATACACATTATGCAGAAATTTTTCAAAAGAAGACAGAATAATGGCCAACAAACATATGAAAAAATGCTCAATAATTCTAATCATCAGGGAAATGCAAATCAAAACTGCAATGAGATATCACTTATCTCCAGTAAGAATGGCCTTTATCAAAAAGTCCCCAAACAATAAATGTTGGCGTGGATGCAGAGAGATAGGAACACTCCTACACTGTTGGTGGGACTGTAAACTAGTTCAACCTCTGTGGAAAGCAATATGAAGATACCTTAAAGCGATACAAGTAGATCTACCATTTGACCCAGCAATTCCACTATTGGGCATCTGCCCAAAAGATCAAATGACACTCTACAAAAAAGAAACCTGCACTCGAATGTTATAGCAGCACAATTCACAATTGCAAAATTGTGGAAACGACCCAAGTGCCCATCAATACCTGAGTGGATTAATAAAATGTGGTATATGTATACCATGGAGTACTATTCAGCTTTAAGAAACAATGGTGATATAGCACCTCTTGTATTTTCCTGGATAGAGCTGGAACCCATTCTACTCAGTGAAGTATCCCAAGAATGGAAAAATAAGCACCACATGTACTCATCAGCAAATTGGTATTAACGGATCAACACCTAATTGGACATATAGGAATAACATTTATTAGGTGTCAGGCAGGTGGGAGGTTGGAGGAGGGGATGGGTATATATAAACATAATGAGTGAGATGTTCAACCTCTGGGAGATGGTCACTCTTGAAGCTCTGACTTGAGAGGGGAGGGCGGCATGGGCAATATACATAACCTTAACATTTGTACCCCCATAATATGCTGAAAGAAAAAAAAGAATGAAATCATGTCTTGTCTTTTGCAGCAACATGGATAGAACTGGAGGACATTATGGTAAATGAAATAACTCCGAAACAGAAGGTTGAATATTGATTGCATGTTCTTACTTATAATGGGAGCTAAATAATGTCCGCACATGGACATAGAGAGTGGAATAATATACATTGGATTCTCGGAAGAGTGGGAGGGAGGTGTAGGGTGAGAGATTACTTAATGAGTACTCTGTACACTATGAGGTTAATGGTTATACAAAAAGCCCAGACTTCATCACTACACAATATATCCACGTAACAAAACTGCACTTGTACCACCTAAATCTATAAAAGTAATTTGTAAAAAAAGTACATTGGGGTGATTTAATAATGACTGTGTTTCATATATTACTGGTATATAAAATCTTAAGTGTGAAATATGAAGTTTCCAAAAAATATTTTGATAAAGATAATTCTTATTTTGAGGTTTGCATTTTTTGTATCAATACAAAACCTTTAACCTTTTGCTGCTTTCTCTTATCCCTACCTCATTTAATCTTCCTCCTTGTAGTCAGGGAATTTGATCAGAAAAAACAGCAGAAACTGTTGGCAGTTTTCAAATACGGCCCTAAATTCTTAGACATTCCTTTTATCCAGAAGAATGTCATACCTCTTTGGGATCTATGTCTTTTCCTCAGGAGTCTGGGCCCTGGGATTGTTTGACCAATAGAATGTGGTGGAAGTGATTCTGTGCTGGTTTCCTAGTCAAGGCCTTAAGAAACTAGACTTAATTATCTCTTAATATTCTCATATTAATTGATTTTGCTATAGGTAATATGCAGGGATTTAATTTTATTTTGTTGATATTAATAAACAATTATTGTAACACCATTCATTGAACAATCTGTTCTTTCCCCCACTGAATTATAATCTCTTTCTTTTTCCATCTGTTGACTGAAAGTCACAACCACCATGACCTTGGAGGAAGCTACCTGGGTCCTTTAATGACTGCTAGATGCAGAACACAGCCTGCCTCCCCATCACTAGCTCTATTTGAGTAAAAAATAAGCCTCTATTTTTTTAAACCTCTGAGATTTTGCATTTTATCTCTTACAGCTACTACTGTCATATTGACTGATATACTATTGAATTCTGTCAATGTTAAATATTGAATCCAAAGAAATAATGGTTTATAGATATCTTTTTATATTTATATTATCTGGTTATAATATCATATGTAAACTAGTACCCTAAATAAGTGGGATATATTTCCTTCTTTTTTTATTCTGTGAAAAATTTTGTGTTAAATATAATTTTTGAAAGTTTGGCAAAACTTATAAGAACCTGATGTCGTTGGAGGGAGTAGGGAGTTTTGACTATTTTTGATCAAAGATACACTTTAGATTGCTTTAAAATTTTTATTAAAATTATGGATATTTTCTTCATTAAGAAAATGCATAAATACATATTTACTCAAAGTTTTAAACACAATTTCAAGTGTCCTTTATTGGTTAATTGAATCACAGTTATAAATAAACCACTGACTTCAGCATAATGTTAACCAGGGAGTCAGAATCTTATCATGCCTTATCAAAAATTTCATGTTATTCTATTGTGCTACTTTTTCCCTTTGCTCTTATTTTGTTAATAGATATAATAATAAATTTTCATTTAAAGCTTCTAGTTCTTTCTTTTATCAACAATTTTTTTTCAAACTTGTTTAAAGGTAGAAAAGTTCCACCAAGACAGACTTTAAGAAATTGAAAAGTCACCACCACTAAAAGGAGCACTGAGTCACAAATAAAGTTACTGACATTGTGGATTTAAAATAAGACAGTATATACATATATAAAGTATATACATACATACATAATGAGTGAGACATGCACCGTCTGAGGGATGGTCATGTTTGAAGCTCAGACTTGTGGGGGGGAGGGCATTATTTGAAACCTTAAAATTTGTACCCCCATAATTTGTTGAAATAAAAAAAAATAAGAAAGTATGATAAGCCAATCAAAGACGTTATTAAAAATTAAGTAAGCAAAAGTCAACAAAACAAGTTGTTTTTGATTAGGACTTCATTCATTTGAGTAGAGTCAATTTAGTGAGTAAATTTATTTTTAGTGAGTAGAGTTAATTTAGTGACTTGAAATGGCTATAATCATTTTTCACTGCATTTAAACAAGGTAAGTCACCCCAGTGTTTACCTAGAACTGGCCACATACAAAGAGCATTTGTGTCCATCTATTTCCTACCTTTAACTTTACCCCTTCTTGCTTCATGAATACACATGCACCATAACAGTACATTATTTGTGAATAGCTAATCAGAGGGACCATCAACATGCTGATCATTTCTTGGCTAGCAGTATTGTTGATGAGCAATGTGTCATATTTCCTGGTCTCAGCTTTCAGCTTTTTTTTTTTATTTTTTTTTTTTATTTTTTAGGCAACCTCTACTACATAATGTGTGCCAAATAGCTTGAAGAGGTAGCAGCTAACACTGGGAACTGGACCCACATCTCTCTTCTGGCAGTAACAAATATTACTAATGAGTTATTATTTTGGCTCTTTAACAAGAATTGAATTCATAAGATTCTCCAAATACTTATATTAGAATTCCTCACATGCCCAGACCATACTCCAGTCACTTGATACATCCCTGACACATTTTGTCCTTTCTGAAACTGTTCCCTAGATGAGTGTTCAACCTCCTTTAACAAACAGAGAAGTAATAAGAAGGCACGTTTCTGAGCCACATTTCCAAATGGGACTTAGGATGAAGTATTCTTCCCTTATTTTTATCTCCGTTTGGAAATGATCTCTGTAATATTACCTTTCAGCTCAAGTGTGTGAATGTGCCATAGGGACTGCCGTAGTACAAGTCACTTGAAATATAGGACATTTTCACATACTTGAAATTTTTTTTTCATATTCAATAGAGAAATGAAATTGAGAACCAAAATCATTTGTGCCTAGCTTTGAATTTTCTATGCTCATTTTCTCTTTTATAGTGGAAGGCAACCTATGTAATAACAAGAAATGTGAGAGAGAATGCAATTTACTGCTAAATCAACTATTTGTAAGACATTTGTGATAGTGACTGAGGGGGACAGATGCTTGGATTTTATCCCCTCATTACAACTAACTTATTATAGACCCTTTATCCATGCAATTAACTTTTGTATTCTATATTCATCTAATTTAACTGAAATGGCCATTATGAAAATCACAAAAATATATATTTTCTTCTCACTTGAAGCCATTTGTATTTCTATCACATGTAAATACATACTTAGGAGACTTTATAATAATAGAGGTTATATCTTCTCTCCAAATATTTTAACTCAGTTTCCCCTGTGTCTTGGGAATTATTCAATCAAATGCTCCTCAAAGCTGTAGAGAAGAGAAAGGGCTCTATTTGATTTCATCTGTGATACATACTCCATTAAACCAGACTATTAAAATTTCAAGTCATGTCAGGATTGTGAAATGAATTTAGTAGATTATAAGCAATTTCAAAAAAATAGACTACCTGATTTTTTGTCAGATATATATGTGTGTGAGTGTGTTTACTGAGGCACAATGTAAAATATATGTATTATTATGGATTGAGGTGACAACTACAAAGATGTTTGGAAATCTGCTCTTTAGTCTCCATATTTGATGTGATTTAATTTACTACTTCTTTCCCTACAAATTTACCTTTGTTTTCTAGATTATAATCAATTTTGAGTGACAATTTTTTAACTACTTTATTGAGATATGATGCACATACAAAAAGCTGTGCATATTTAAAGTACTTGACTTTATGACTTTGGAGATGAGTATATATTCATGAAACTGTCACCACAATCTATGCCATAAATCTATCCATCACCTCCAAATATTCCCTTCTACTTTGTTATTTATCATTATTATTATTTGTGATAAGAACACTTAACATAAGAGCTACCCTCTTAGCAAATTTTTAAATATATAATACAATATTGTTAATGATAGGCACTATGCTGTATAGTACATCTCTAGGACTTCTTCATCTTATATAAGTGAAACTTTTTACCCTTTGGCTAATATTTCTCTGTTTCCCCTGCCCCCCAGCTCCTAATAGCCACCATTCAACTCTCTGTTTCTATATGTTTGAATATTTTAGATTCTTTATATATTTGGTAGTATGTCATATTTGTTCTTCTGCACATGGTTTATTTTACTGAGCATAATGTTCTCCAGATTCTTCTGTTGTCACAAATGGTAGAATTTCCTTCTTTTTAAAGGCTAAATACAATTGCATTATGTATATGTACCATATCTTCTTTATCCATTCATCTGTTGATGGATATTTAGATTGTTTTCATGTCTCCTTGGCTATTGTGAATAATGCTTCAATGAACATATGAGAATAGATATCTCTTTAAGATACTGATTTCAATTCCTTTGGATATATACCCAGGAGTGCAATTGTTGAATCATATGGTAGTTCTATTTTTAAATTTTTGAGGAACCTCCATACTGTTTTCCATGGAGATGGCACCAATTTATATTCCCATCAACAATGTACAAAGATATCCTTTTCTCCAAACCTTGTCTATATATATATATATATATATAGTAATAGCCATCCCAACAGGTATGAAGAGATATCTCATTGTGGTTTTGATTTGCATTTTGCTGATTATTTGTGATGTTGAGTACTATTTTCATATTGGTAATTGATATGCCTTCTTTAGAGAAATGTCTATTCAGTTTATTTGCCCATTTTTTAATGAGGTTATTTGTTACAGAGCTACAGTAATCATAACAGTATGGTAATGGCATAAAAGCCTACATATAGACCAGTGGAACACAATAGAGAGCCCAGAAACAAAACCACTTAATATGGTTAACTTCAGAAAGGGTGCCAAGAGTAACAATGGGGAAAGGATAGTTTCTTCAATAAATAATCTTGGTAGAACTGATAACTGAATGAAATTGGATCCTTATCTTACATTCTACACAAAAATCAATTCAAAATGAATTAAAGACTCTTAAACCAAAGACCTGAAACCATAAAACTCTTAGAAGAAAACATAGTGAAAAATCTTCTTGACATTGTCCTTGACAATGATTTATTGGATAAAACACCAAAGGCACAGACAACAAAAGTAATAATAGACAAAGGGACTACATCAAACTAAAAGCTCCTGCACAGCAAAGGAAACAATTAACAGAACAAAAAGGCAAAGTACAGAATGAGAAAAATATTTGCAAAGCATATAACTGATAAATGGTTAATATCCAAAACACATCAGGAACTCCTACAACTAAATAGCAAAAAATCAAATAATTTTATTGAGTGATAATTTTAAATTTTTCTTCCTTTCTATAATAGTCAGATATATATTAATATTATCCCAGTATAATCATAAGAAAGACATGAGAAAAATCCAAATTGAGGTTCTACAAAATACCTGACCTGTAATTGTTAAAACTGTCTAGGTCATTCAAAACAAAAAAAGTCTAAGAAACTGTCACAACAAGGAGGAGCTTTATACACAGACATGACAACTCAGTGTAATGTGATATTCTGAATGAGATCCTGAAAACACAAAAGGAGATTAGGGAAAAACTATAGAAAGCTGAATAAAGTATGAATTTTAGCTAGCAATAACATATGAATATCAGTTTATTAATTGTGACAAATGTACCATACTAATTTATAATGTTAATAATAAGGGAAACTGAGAAACATACAGCAACATTGCATTAATACTGTGTTCACAACTTTTCTGTAAATCTAAAAATATTCAAGTATAGATGTTTCTAATTTTAATTAAATACAGTGTAAGTCATTTAAATCTCCACTTTAAATATTAACAGAAATCATCAACATTTAGACTCAAATACCTTGAAACATTTAATATACGGCTCTTTTTATAAAAATAGAAACATTTATATTCTCATATTAGGAACTAATCAAATTCCATAAAATAAGGAGACTCATCTCTGGTTGAAATTATATTTATATATATTAAAATTAATCATCAAGTTATATTTTTATTTAATTTAAATTTCAATGGAGCCAACAAGTTGTATGACATGGTGAAGATAAAGTAGACAAAATATTATCTATCCGGTTTGTCAATAATTAGCAAAGGTACCCAGGATAACACATGATAAAGTGTTCGGGGATAGGACTGCAAAAATATATTTTCTTCTTTTACATTGTCAGTTCCTCAAAGGAATCAAGTGACTTAGTTCTTTATTAGAAAAGAAATTTAATATTATTTTACAAATTGTCAAGCTTGTAAGATCCTTCCTTCCTTTACCTCTAATGTACCTGAAACCATATGTACATCTGCTCCTTAATCTAACTGAATATAGTTCTCAGCTCTTGCAGCCTAATAATAATTGTTCTTTCTTTCTCTCAACCTCATGTTCTCACGTTCTCCATCCAACTCAAAGACAAGTGCTATATTCATGGACACTGTCGGGTCTCCAGTACCCTGTGCTTTTCTATTTCTCAAATGAGTATTCACATCCAATACTCAAAATTCTTTCACTTTAATTTTGGTTACAGTCAGATGGATTTCTAAAGATAGTATAATGAGAAAATATATATTCCCTAGGAAAGTGATACCTAATGAATAACAATTAATGACAAACTTTTATTTTAAAACAATATTCTAAAGAAGTAATCTATTAAATTATTTAAAAATATTTAAAATCACAATAAATAATATATTATTTTAATATATTTCTTATGTAATTCCCAAACAGGTAGTTTTACCACCAAACAGGTAGGAAGACTGATTGGAATAATAATTATGCTCCAACATTTTGAAAACAAGAGCTTGTCTCATTCAGAAAGTGCTTTCCCATCAAGGGTAAAAGAAAAAGGAAAGTGTTTTTTTCTTGTAGTTTCTGTATTTACTTATATTAATGATCATTACATGACTTGGAGATCTAGTGAGGAGTGGCTTTGATGCATGGGTATTCTCCTCTAATAGGAGAAGGGGACCTCAGAAGTGACCAGACAGATGTGAGATCCATTATTCACATAGAAGATGACTAGGTAGACCAAAATTCTTTCAGATTATAAGAGAAATGTTCTGTTATTAGTCTTGACTTGCACTCTAACTCCAATTACCTTACTAATTATGCCTGTGGCCCAAACGAGTGAATATATTATGAAGATCCATGAAAGCATTTCCACTTAGTTTTACTGGCAAAATCTTTGAGTTGAGTATGGGTGTTTGAATAATTATGGGTGTGAAGTATCTCAGTGTTAAGTTTACATTATTAGCGTTTTCTAGAAAAAACAATAGTCCCTGGGAGATGAAAATCTTGGAATGATCATTTAAGTGAATCTCAGGCTTCTATGCCTGTGGTGGATTATCTGTAGTCGACTTAGAATCTCCACTGTCTCCCCTTGGAATCACTGCCACTTCCTTTGAGGCCAGGACATACTTTCCTTGGAATCACCTTCCCTGTACTATTAATAGTACAAGTTTGAGTTTCTCACTAGGAGGAACTTGACTGAAATTAGGAGAAAAGAAGTGAAGTGGTAAATATCAAGTTAGTGTCATTCAGATGTTGGTCAAGTGTAATGGCTTGGTGTCCTCTCCAACTTGACGTTCTGGGGAAAAGAGAAGGCTTGTCAAAAGTCCCTGTGGTCTGCAGCTTCCTTCCCACTGTCCTCAGCCTATAATTCACCTGACATCATCAGTAACTCTTTTTTCAGTCCTCTAGCTCTAGTTTACCTCTTTTTGCTTACCCAGTTTCTGGCAGAAACATGTAATCTCAAATTTTTAAGATCTTTTATTACTGTAATACCAATTTCCTAACCAAACTCAGAATAAAATTTTCCCTAAAATTAGCGAAAGGGGAAAATAATATTAGGCAAAAATAAAGTGATGACTATCTACACTATTTAGCAGATAAGTTTAAATTCAGAGAAATCACAGAAATTACAAATCAAGAAGAAAACTAATATTCATTATTGATTGTATTAAAGTACCTCTTTCTGATATGAAGACATTTCTAACAATTTGATAATATTAGTTTGAACCATCTGGAAAAGCTGGTTTTGTAGATTGATATAGTTGAATGTTGGTAATTTCATGTAGTTCAGTCTAATAATTTCTAACAATCAGGGAGAAATAATTATTTTTTAAAAGTGTAGATAGATTTAACAGTTCCCTCTAGATAGGACTCAAGTGGGAAATAAATACATGAGAAATGGTGTGCAAAAGCTATGAAGAGTGTACTTGAGTGGAACATTAGTGACCTCAGAATGTGAAAGGAAAATAAAAACTGGGGGAAAACTTTGAAAACTAAAGGCTTTTCCAATTTAAAAGTGTTTTCTTGCTGTCAAGCCTGAATGATTTCCTACAATGTAAGAGCATCATATGATTTTGGAAGAAATTGCATTAATGCTGATTTTTTTTTTAGTTCAGTAAAACTGTGCAAGTGTGAGATTTTACCTTTCCATTCACTAAGCAAAAAACATTATGATGGGTTCTGAAATTAATTAATGTGTTTCTTTCCCATTCATATATTCAGGGAAGGATGAAGAATTTGGCTTCTAAATGGCATGCTCTGGTAAAGTTTTTAGCATGTATTTAAGAATAAATTAAAGAATACTTATGTTAGAGTACTTGGTTATTGTATTAAAATTCAAAAACTGAAGTTAGCTTTATGTTCACTTTTCCTTTCTTCTAATTATCCGGAGATGTTTAAAAGGACAATTTCAGAAGAGTTGCTTTAGCTACAGTCAGTGTGAGAAGTCTGTCAGGTATTTATTTTTAAAAGTGGTGAGATTAATGTACTCTAAGAATAATGTAATGAGGTATTCTAAGAAGATTGCCTATAAGTCAAGAGAGAAAAAAGTAAAATGCAGTTAGGGGAATGTAAACCTTCTCCTATAATTTGTAAGCCATTTATAATCCAGAGTCGTTGCAATGATTCAAACTAATATAGTCAGACTGAATACTTTATTTGGTGAATTTCTACTAGATAGCAATACTAAAAATAGAACAGAAGAAAATGCATGCATTTTACCACATTATTAGATATATTTTCTAAATTTTTTAAATCCTTTAATTTGTAAAATTGGTCCAACTCCACCATTATCACTATATATATAATATACATATATATGCATATGTATATGATACATATACATGTATATGTATCATAAGAATGACTTTTAGTTAAATGTGAACTTGCAAAATTGATTTTTTAATTTATTTTCAGATACTTTAGAGTTTACAGATCTAATAATACTAGTAGCTCCTTTGGGAGGTAACTTCAGTTTGGAAGAAGCCCACAATTTCCAAATAAAGTGATAACTAAATAATTATGATTACATGCAGATATAATTAATATATAAATAACTATAAATATCAATCCAATCTTCATTAATAAAAGGTCTTTCTTCCAAATTATTTTGTTCATTTTTGAAATTTATATTTTAGAATGAGTTGTCTAAAGAGTATTTCCAGATAGCTATTCTGTATTAGATTGAATTATTTTAGCTACAGAAAATGGAAACTCCAGCTTAAATGTTATTTAAAAATAAGAAAATGTATGAAATTACATAATAGGAAGTCTAGATTTAGTCCAGGCTACTGGGATGTTTGATTTGATTTCTAAATGATTTTATAAAGAACTGAGGTTATTTCTGTGTTTCTTCTTTGCCACTGCAAACTAGATTCATTACAAGGTCAGTTACCCTCGTGAACATGAGATGTCTATCAGCGGAAACTGTGATAACAAGCATCTTTGTTCGCAGCCAATGGAAAAGGCTAGATTAGCTTCTTCAAAAGTCCAAGTAAATATTTAGTTGCACTTAATTGACCCAAATTTGTTAAACTTGTCTGTTTCCAAACTACGAACTGACAAAAAATTGAAAAAATTGTCATTATTGACTTAGACTAATTAATTCACAGGGAATATGTGATGGTTACTCAAGTCATAATGGATGCTATACACTCTTAAAACTGGCGTTAATTAATGTCAGGAAAAGTTTTAGTAAAATAGTTTTCTTATTTTTATATTTATTGAGATTGTCACAGACTATACTTTCATTAACAATGAAACCAAATTATGGTCTGCCACTTTAGCTGGATTCTAATTATCATTTGGTTATTCACTTATGTGTTTCTATGTAAGATCTTCTCCATTCCTAACAACAGCTATGGCAAGTCTTTCCTAATCTCAACTCTCCAGCTCTTATTATCCTAGGTTATCTTTTTCATCAAATGATTTTACACACTGTAAGATAGTAATAAAAATAGCCAAAATAATTGAATTTCTGACATCTTCTTAATTACTTGACACCACCATTCATTGGTCCACCACCTGTAAAAGTACCTGAATTAATCTTGACATCACTTATCAATGTCTTACCTAAGGGATAAGGTATATTTATTTACTTTAAGATTAATCCCATCCCTTTTTACTTTCCATCTGTTACATCTTTCTCTATCGATTTTATTATTTTACATTTGTATCTTCAGTTTCAATATTTGACTGGTTCCTCATCTCAGAATATATAATAATTACCACTTATATATTGCTGACCATAAAATAACAATATTCGAAGGGCATTTAGACATTTAATATGCCTCAATTTATAACAACTAATTGAATTAGGTGTTTATTTTCTCCATTTTACTGAGGAGGAAACTAAGATACAATGTTACACAACAGTTACAGAAAGAATTTGAATTAAATATAAAAAGTCAGGCTCAGTCAGGAATTTGTGTTGCAACTCCTATGCTATACTATCTCTCCTAAAATTGAAGTTTTAAATAAGACATCAAATTGCAATAATGTGAAATCACAAAACAAAATGACCACATGATAATTTTATAAAGAAAAGGGATGATAATGTATTTCACCATTTTTACAGATTTACTGAGGCACAAGTTACCTACTGTAATATTCACCAGATATAAGTTTGTACCCAATAATTTTTTATACATTCATAGTTGTGGAACTATCACAGTTCAAACTATTCAGTTTTAGAACATTCCCATCATTCTAAAAATTTGCTCATATATCCTCATTTTGAATCTTTTCTATTACTTCAAGAATATAAGAATAAGAGGAAAGTGAAGGTATTCACTTAAAGATAGCTGTTACTTTGCTACAGTGGTTCTCCAAACGTGGTCTAGAGACGCTGAAGTTTCCCCAAGATCCCTTCAGAAGGTCCAAATGTTAAAACAATGTTCCATAGTGGAGAGATACAGTAGAGGGCATACGGTGAAGAAATAACTTGATATTGCAAGTGGTGAATACAGTAGGACATACTGCGGAGGTGTATGAGATTTGACCTCTATTAAATAATGAGATGTTTAAAAGATTTACAAAAATGTAAAACAATACCACTCTTCTTTTTTGGAAAATGTAATTATTTTCACTAAAAAAATATCATTCATGCTAACCTGTAATAGGCTTAGTATAACATTTTATCAACTCATTAAATGAGTTTTAAATATATGTTTTAATTTCTAATGCAGTAATTATCAAAAGCTATAATGAACATAAACAAAAGCTTTTTGAGCTCTTCAAAAGCATTTAAGATTGAGTACAGCTGCTGGGCCTTATGTCCCACACCACCAGCATGGTCAAGAAAGGAAAGACTGAGGGATGCTAACTCTTTACCCTCTGGTCTTATGAGGTGAGCCTTCCACAGGATCACTAAGAGATTTAAAACATGTTCTTTGAGTAGATGCCTAATAGTGGTATTGTTGGATCAAATGGTAGTTCTACTTGTAGCTCTTTGAGGTATCTCCAAATTCTTTTCCACAGAGGTTGCACTAATTTGCAGTCCCACCAAAAGTCATTCCATAAAAAAGACATCTGCACTCGAATGTTTATGGCAGCATGATTCACTATAGCAAGGATGTGGAAACAACCCAAGTGCCCGTCAATCCATGAGTAGATTAATAAAATATGGTATATGTATACAATGGAATACTACTCAATTATCAGAAATGATGGTGATCTAGCACTTCTTAATATTTTACTGGATAGAGCTTGAGTCTATCCTCCAAAGTGGGGTTTCACAAGAATAGAAGAATAGGCATCACATGTACTTGCTATCAAACTGGCCCTGTCTGATCAACACTAAGGTGCTCACACAGTAGTAA
Organism: Cheirogaleus medius; assembly: GCA_008086735.1. Lineage (NCBI taxonomy): Eukaryota > Metazoa > Chordata > Mammalia > Primates > Cheirogaleidae > Cheirogaleus > Cheirogaleus medius. Next base: position 1,352,279 of record VBSM01002616.1, on the reverse strand, counting down.
TATTCTTTAAGGGTAGGGGAGTTGGGGGTGGGTAAACTCACAACTAATGGAAATGGCGAGCGTTGTAGAGGGGAAGGGCACATCTCAAATCATGGTGGGGATGTGGCAAAGTCATAACATGTAACCAAAATGTTTGTACCCCCATAATTTCCTGAAATAAAAATAAATAAATAATAAATGTGTTCTTTGCAGTTCTTAGACACATAATGATGGTATTTGGCTTAAACCTAAAAAAGATCAAATGAGTTCTACCGAGAGGATAGAAATGCCTATATGGGATAAAGCCTAACCTATAAGATACTATTGGTGCCAGCAGTATGTAAGCATTTCCCATGAAACAGATAAAAGCTATGAGGCAAATAAATTTATAATAGTGTCATCTCAGATTCCAACACATAGGGATGCCAGCAAGATGGGAGACACTGAGAATCTACAACTAGAGTGACTCCTGAGTGAAACGTGATTTGATTTTGTAAGTAGTCTTCAAAAACAGAGATGCACCATTTGACACTGCAGGAAGAAGGGCCTGTAACGAACATAAAATTCCCACAGAAGTACCCCTTGAGATTTTTATTGATGGGCAGGATAGAGTGGTTTATGTAAGATCAAACCTTCCTTGAGAAAATCTAGAAAAGCTAGATTAAATAAGAAAAAAATATACACATATCTGTTTAAAGGAATCAGAGAGCTGCTAAGGCCCCTGGGACTAGCAGGATTAATAATACAAGAATGAAAACCCACAGAAATGTCAGATGTTACTCTGAGGCTGCATTTTCCCTAAGTGAATTTGAAAATTTCAGGTATGAACATATGACTGAGGTATAGCTTTTCCCTGAAAAAGAGCCACTGAGAGACAAAATTGGAAACATGAGAAGCCTCAAATACAAGCTACCCTACAACATTTGCTGAAATCTGAAAATTCTTAAAGCAGAATACTAAAGGGCTAAGTTTAAGTCCTCTGAAAAGTAGAGGAAAGTTTTCATTCAATTTATAAAAATAAGAAAATTAACTTTAAAATTGATAGAGTAAACAATATTAAGATTTCACAATATAAATTGAAGATAGATTAGGCACAGTAGAAGACAGGATTAGTGAACAGGAAAGCAAGTCAGTAGAAAATAGGCAAACTGAAACATGGGGAAAAATAATAGAAAATGATTTAAAAGTTTTAAAAAAATAATGTGAGACATAACAAAAGCTTTGGATATTTGCTGTTGAAGTCTTGGAAAAACAAGACAGAGAAAGTCAGGAAAAAGCAATATCTGAAGTGCTAATAATTTGAAAATTTTCCCAAACTATGAAAGTATAATCTACTGATTAAAAAGGTCTATAAACCTATAATTAGGAAAAAATATAAAGAAACCACATGTAGGCCTTTCAGAGTTAAACTGCTAAAAACTAAACACAAATACAAATTCATTAGAGCAGACACAGATAGAAAAGAAATAAACCACTCCCCTATCTTTCCCACATCTGCCTTAAAGTCAAACTGAAAGTGGGAATACAGTTTGCAATTAAATGAAGTTTAACCCCAGTTTTGTGTAATACTTTAGTATCTTTTTCTGGATATTCTTATAATCTTGTAGGGACTGTTTACAATGAATGCTTATTACAGGGAAATATTTATCATGTAGAAAATGGAGCAGAAGACTGGTAGGTCTGTTAGAGCTCTCATTTAGAAACTGGAGAAGGTAGCCTCCACTGATAGATTTTAAAGAAATGATAGAAAATAAAAAGAAAGTTCTATATTATTATTTCTCAAAAGATGTGAGCTCAATGTACTGGTTCCTTGAAAATACACTAAAATATGTTATCTCTTTAATAAAGATTATCACTTGATATTCTCTATGCTTTCATCATCAGATTCTTCCTTTATCACTTAGTGCACTTTGCTTGACTGAATTCTCACCCAAGGTCATGACTACATTCTCTCAAGCTAAGATGTTAAGCCTAGACTGCTCTCCTAAATTTCAAAAACAGGTATGTAATTGTCCTTCCATCTTGTTAATACCTTGCCTCTCTCTCTTAAAATCTGGGATTAAAGGTCACTGCACTCTAGTTCTTTCCTCTTTCCCCTACTTTTAGATATACCCTATATTCCACTCTCTATTTTCCTCTATTTTATCAATTAGTCAAGTCACTTTTTTACCTAAATATTTAAAAAATTTGTATTTGTAGCCACTGTTTTAGTGCTAGCATTACCTAGTTATTTCTTGTCTTACCCCAATAGCTTCCTAATTATTGTTTTTTTCTTCTGGTTTCATCAAGTCTAGTGTACATATTGTCAGTATTTTATATTATCTGTATTTTTTCTTTGTTTTTTTATTTGGCCATATCACTTCTAATGGCTAAAATCCTGCAGTGGTTAATCATGAGAAACAAATCTTTTTATAACCATCTCCCTGCTTCTAGCCTCATCTTACATAAACACTGTTATCCCTTGGAATCCATGCAGATTGGTTCCAGGACCACCCACAGATACCCAAATCCAGGAGTTTTCAAGTCTGTGATATGAAATCACTTAGTCTTTAAATATAACTTATACACATCCTCTCGTATACTCCCATCCAAGTACTAACCAGGCACAACTCTGCTTAGCTTCAAAGATCAGATGAGATCAAGTGCATTCAGGGTGGTATGGCCATAGAAAATCCTCCTAGATACTTCTAATCAGCTCTAAATTACTCATAATACCTAATATGATGTAAATGTTATGTAAATAGGTGTTATGCTTTATTGTTTAGGGAATAAAGATTAAAAAAATTCTGTAAATGTTTACTATAGACACAATATTTGATTCAAGGTTGATTGAATCCATGGATGTGGAACTCATGAATACGGAGCTCTGACTATATTTGTCAGATCAAATTGCATGTGCTGGGGCCGGGCGCGGTGGCTCACGCCTGTAATCCTAGCACTCTGGGAGGCCGAGGCGGGTGATAGCTCAAGGTCAGGAGTTCGAAACCAGCCTGACCAAGAGCGAGACCCCGTCTCTAAAAAAAAAAAAAAAAAAAAAAAAAAAAAAAAAAAAAAAAAATTGCATGTGCTAATAATATGTGTTATCTGCCTCTACAGGTGTGTGTATACAAAAGAAACAGAAAAAATGAAAATGATAAAAAAAACCTTGAGGGTAAAAATAGCCATCAAACAACTTTTGGAATCCTTACATTAAGGGATTTTTTCCTTTAATTAAAAGGTTTGTATTTAGACAAGCTTTGTCACAATTCACATTTGAATGCAATGCGAGTGATTAATTCATAAAAAGTATGACGTTTGTTTTAAATTGCTTTTTGAACAGAGGAGATGATTCACTGTGAGCTGTTTCTATTTTCTCTATGAGTTACTGGAGTGAACAATGGCGTGGGTCTATATAATGACTTAGGTGCCATCTTTTATCTCTAAATGGAACAGATGAGGCAGAACTATTCTTGAAAATTAGTATGTTATTGGTCACTAAGCCAGCCTTCAATATTTTATTTAATTGATAAGATAATGACACCTTAGTTTGCATGAAAAAGTGCATTTCAAAAGTGTCTAATATTTTCTGTTTACTAATTTATTTGTGTATCACCAAATCCATCAAACAATATATAATACTCTTTGTTTTGTACTGAAAGTTGTATGTAAATGAACAGTGATGCATACTATAAGCAAACTGTAAAAAATGAGAGGAAGTATGTTTCAAAAAGAGAAAAAGAATTAGTTCAGCATAGATCTTTAGAAAAGTTCAAAATAGACAAATCTGATTTCTTTTTTACCTGGAGAACATTAATATCCAGTATTTTCTGAGCATTTACCACATTCCAGATGCTTTTTCAGCCAGGCATTATTCATTCATTCATGTATGTAGTACACGAAAACCCCTTAGGGTGGATCTACATCGAAACTGTCTCTCAACAAGTAATTAGAGCCAGGTTTTTCTTGTTTTATTTGTTTTGTTTGGTGTTTATATTAGTTTCCTAAGGCTTTCATAACAATGTACCACAATATGGGTGGCTTAAAACAAGATAAATTTATTTTCACACAGTTCTGGAGTCCAGAAATCTAAAATCAATGTGTCTGGAGTGTTGGTTCCTTTTTGAGTGCTCAGAGGGAGAATCTGTTCCAAATTCTTTTCTAGCCTCTGGTGGTTGCTGGCAATTCTTTGCATCCCTTTGCTGATGGCAGCAAATCTCCATTTTCTATCTTAGTCATTAGATGGTATTCTCCCTGGGTATCTGTGTATGTTTGTGCCCAAATTTCTCTTTTCTTATAAGTACAACAGTCATTGCATTAGTGCTCACCTGAATCCAGTGTGACATCTTAACTTGATTACATCTCCAAAGACCTTATTTCCAAATAGATCGCATTCACAGGTATAGGGATTAGGACTTGAACACATGTTTTGGGAAGGGCGCAATTCAAAACACAAAGGATTTGAGCAACAAATACAGTCAGGTGTTGCTTAATGGCAGGAATATATCAGGGTTGTTAGGCAATTTTGTTGTGTGAACATCATAGAATGTACTTACACAAACATAGATGTATAGCCTACTATACACCTAGGCTATATGGTATGCTGATTGCTCTAGGCTACAAACCTGTAAAGCATGTCACTGCAATGAATGCTGTAGGAAATTGTAACACAATGGTAACATATCTAGATATAGAAAAAATACAGTAAAATCTGATATAAAAGATAAAAATGGTAAACTTGTACAAGGCACTTACCATGAATAAAGCTTGCAGGACTGGAAGTTGTTCTGGGTCAATCAATGAATAAGTGGTGAGTGAATGCGAAGGACTAGGACATTACTGTACACTACTATGGACCTCTATAAACACTGTAAAAACATATTTTTCTTTCTTCAATAATATATTAACCTTAGCTTTCTGTAACTTTTTTACTTTATGAGCTTTTACATTTTTTAAACTTTTTGACTCTTTTATAATAATATTTAGCTTAAAATACAAACATGTCATATAGCTACATGAAAAAATATTCTTTCATTATACAGGTTGAGCATCCCTTATCCAAAATTATTAGGACCAAAAGTGTTTTGGATTTCAGATTTTTTAAGGTTTTGGAACATTTGCATTTTACTTACTAATTGAGCATTCTTAACCCTAAAATACAAACTGGGGAGTGCTCTAATGAGCATTTCCTTTGAGTGTCACGTCAGCACTCAAAATGTTTTGGAATTTGGAGCATTTCTAATATCAGAGCTTCAGATTAGGGATGCTCAACCCGTGCCCTTATTCGATAACCTTTTTTAAAATTATTATTTAATTGCTTTTTTTCACTTTTTAAACTTTTTGTTAAAAACTAAGACATAAACACACACATTAGCCTAGGCCTACATAGGGTCAGAATCCTCAATATATTGTCCCATTGGAAGGCCTTCAGGGAAAATAAGATGCATGGAGCTGTGGTCACCTATTATAACAATGACTTCTTCTGCAGTACCTGCTGAAGGCCCTGCCTCAGGCTGTTATAGAGTTCACTTTTTTAAATAAGTGGGAGTACACTCTAAAATAACAATAAAAAGTATAGTATAGCAAATACACAAACCAGTAATATGATTGTTTACTATCATTATTATTATGTACTGTACATAATTGCATGTGCTATACTTTTACATGACTGACAGCACAGTAGGTTTACTTACACCAGCATCACCACAAATAAGTGAGTAATGCATTACTATATGACATTACAATGGCTAAGACATCACTAGGAGATAGGATTTTTCAACTCCATTATAACTTTTTGTTGTTGTTGATAGAGACAGGGTCTTGCTCTGTTTTCCAGGCTGGAGTACACTGGCATAATCATAGCTCACTGTAATCTCAAAACTCCTAGGCTCAAGTATCCCTCCTACGTCAGCCTCCCAAGTAGCTGTCATCATAATGCCAAACTAATGTATATACATTTTTATTGTAGAAATGGAGTCTCATTATGTTGCTCAAGCTGATCTTGAACTCCTGGCCTAAAGCAATCCTCCCACCTCAGCCTCCCAAAGTGCTAGGGTTATAGGCATGAGCCTCTGCTCCTAGTCTCAATTGTAATTTCATTGGACCACTGTTGTAATATGTGGCCCATCACTGAAACATTGTTATGTGATGCACAACTGTATATAATCTATTTAAAAGCCACGCGCTGTGGTTTGAATGTCACCACTCAAACTCACGATGAAATTTAATTGCCATTGTAATGATATTGAGAGGTGGAGCCTTTAAGAGGTAATTAGATTACTAGGGGTCTGCCCTCATGAATAGATTAATGCCTTTATTGCAGGAGTAAGTTCCAGATTTTAAAAAAATAAGTTTAGCCAGATATTTTCTCTCTGTCTTATGCACTTGCTTATACCTTCCACCCTTATCTCATCCTGAGATAAAGCAGGAAAAAGGCCCTCACCAGATGCCAGCTCCATGCTCTTAGATTTCCCAGCATTCAGAACCATGAGCCAAATAAGCTTCTTTTATTTATAAATTACCCAGTCTGTGGCATTCTGGTATAGCAGCAGAAAATAAATTAAGACACATCCTTGTAAAAAGTACTTGTCTCAAAACACTGGAATCATATGTGATGCAGGATATTCATACTCTAAAGACTGGCACAAAATTTAATTGTCTGAAGAAACAGCACATTCACTTGTCCTGTCTCATGCTTATCCCAAAGCGTAGCCCACTGAGTGAAATGGTAAGAGAAAGTGCCTCTATTATTTAAATTGCTTATATTTCTTCCTTATTTTTCATCTCCTGTTTATAGTTGAATCAATGTATATTAAATAAGTAAGAGATGTGACTGCATTGTAGTATGTTTTGAAAAGTAAGATTTGGAACATTTTGTTTTGTCATTTTGGGGAGCATATTTTAAATTTTAAAAATGCTCATTATTAATATGTCATAGGATTTGAATCAAGATTCTCTAATGCTTTGCTTATATTAGTCCTAAATATTTGCTAATATTTTGCCCAAACCACAAAAATACAGAAACATATGATTATTGCTTAAATAGGGATGAAAAATGCAATATTAACATAGACTCCATTTAAATTTACACATAAAATAAAAAGTGAAAAGACTCAATGTTGATGCTGAATTCTCCAACAATATAGGGAAATCATGAAACCCCATCTAGAAGCTACAAGGGGATTCATAGAAAAGTGAAAAATGCAATAAATTAGGAAGTAAGCTTTCATTGTGTGGAGTAGGCTACTATAGAGGATAGGAAGTGTCAATGATATCTGAGGGAAAGAGAGGAAAGAGTACAAACAAAATTTCTAGTTAAATGCATCCAATTTGTAGGAAATAATATCCAAAAAATGGTTTTAAGTAAGCCCATTGTCTTACCAAAGATGCCTCTTTATTCTCAGTGGTACAATCAGAAAATATATGAATCTGAAATTAAGTACACTTGTTTATCCAAACTTGTAGCTTAATGGAGTGAAAGGAAGAGGAACATGTCTTATCAATGGCTATGTGTCATTACTCTCAAAAGAAAGCATTGTAATTTATACATTGTCCTGATAATAGACTATAATCAGAATGGAGCTAAAAATGTAACTAGCTCACTGGATCTGTGGCTCAGTGGAGATAATATGTTCAGTTATGGATCAATACGCTGCAATCAATTCCTTGTCTCTATTTAATTAAAGCACAGAACTCAGACCAGCATGTATATGTCTAAATTAAAACACATTGCAGACTAACCAGAGCTGTAGAAATCCAAACACCTGTGTAAGACATGGCTGAGCACATAATGACCCAAACACTTGCCTGCTTTATCCTCTCACCTCAAAGGAGCAATTCACTACTATAAAAAAAAACTTCAAGATTGTTCAGAAAGACAGTGATGCCAGGTCTCAAATTAACTTAACTGTGTGGAGGTTGGTTTCATCATATCCCATATAAATCATCCAGAGTTGCAAAGAAAGCCTTAATAAGATTCTAAAAAAAAAAAAATTCGTTTATCATCATATTATCAGATATATTATTCATTAAAGTTGTAGTAGATTAGTCATAAAATGGTAGTTTAATGATAATAACAATAATAATAATAAATTGTATCTTCAATGTGTCAATCCAAGTTAACCTTCAGTTATAAAAAAGATTTTTCAAATATATAAAATGAAATTAAATATATCTACTTCAAAGTATGACAGTGGTTTCCCAGCATATTGATATCTTATACCTCAAAATGGAAATTCCTTAGGATTTTGCATTATTTGTAATACACATGATGATAGAGTCATTCACATAAGTTATGATGTTAGAGTATCTCATATGAGCAGATAGTTAGTCTTCTGTAAATATTGCTGTTACATAGCCCTAGTTACATAGTCCTAATTTCTATTACATAGCAATTGTTTGGGATAATAATTTGATATGGACAACTTATAAATCGACTGATTTTTTTCATATAAAATGAGATGTTTTGGAAATTTAAAATAAAATAAATACTGATATTTGAAAAATTTTAAGTATTAAAAAGAACTCAAACTATTTCTCACATGCTTGCTGAGTACAGTGCTCTCCTTTTTAATGCATTTAATGCAATATAATTTGGATAACTCAAAAAATCATCAACAGAGTTTAAAATAAATAAATAATTTGGGGGAACTTGAGAGGGAAATAAATATTTTCCCTCATTAATTAATTCTGCTTCATATGTCTAGCATTCCTTTTTTTATTTCAGCATATTATGGGGGTACAACTGTTTAGGTTACATATATTGCCCTAGTCTCCCTGCCCCTGAGTCACAGCTTCAAGCGTGTCCATCCCCCAGATAGTGCACATCACACTTATTATGTATGTGTATACCCATCCCCTCCTCTCCCCTCCTATCTGCCTGACCCCTGATAAATGTTATTCCTATACGTGCACTTAGGTGTTGATCAGTGAAACCAATTTGCTGGTTAGTACATGTGGTGATTATTTTTCCATTCTTGGGATACTTCACTTAGTAGGATGGGTTCCAGCTCTATCCAGGAAAATACAAGAGGTGCTAGATAACCATTGTTTCTTACTGCTGAATAGTACTCCATGGTATACATATACCACATTTTATTAATCCACTCATGTATTGATGGGCACTTGAGTGTAGCATTCCTTTTTAAATATGATGTACACATTTTTATCTCCACTTCATATTTGGCACGAGAAACACAATATTTATCTAATTTCATTGAAAAAAATTGTACTTTTTGCCTTCCCTCTGAAGTCTTAAACAAACTGAATCAACTTTTGTTTACGTCAAACTTATTTTAGCATCAGGATGTTTTTGGTTTAACAACAAAATCTGATTATTATTATACTCATTTTAGACAGTAATTATAGTGGCACAAAACTGAACTTTTTGCCCACAGGACTTTTATTAACTAGGCAATGCTAATGTTGATCAGATATTATTTGCATCCAACTGATCAAGTTGGTGATATTTTTAACAATATTTAATATGAAATATAACACATGCCCTATATGTCAACACAGCATAAATGTGCAGTGTAATGAATTAATCATAAAGTGACCATCAATGTAACCAGCATCCAAGTTAAGTTAGAGAACATTCCCACCAACTGTGTCTGTTCACAATCACATTTCCTTCCTCTCTCCTTGATGTTAATATTGTTTTGAGATCTATGGTAATCACTTTCCTCCTATGTGTGCATCACAATAGAGCAGAGTGTGTCCTCTTTGTGTGCCTTAGATCAGTAAAATTATACTAAACATATTATTTTAGTGTGCTTCTTTTGCTCAATATTGTTTTTTTAAGAGGCACTCATAGTGTTGAATTAATCTTTAGTTTAACTTTTTAGCTGCAGAGCCTTCCATTTTACAAATATACCTCTATTTATTCTTTCTATTACAGATAAATATTCAGTTTCAGTCTTTCCAGGTTAGGACAATTATGAATGATAATTGTCTATGAATGATACAGCCTGTTGTATGCATGTATGGGTCCTGGTGTGCTTCTACTTGCAATTCGTTCAAGAGTGGAACCGTTTGTTTATAGGATATGCATATCTTAAACTTTATCAGATAATGCCAAAGAGTTTTCAAAACACTTATAAAAATATGTACACAAGCCAGTTATATATGAAGATTACCATTGCTTCACAAATTTTCCAACATATGGAATTGCCAGATTTTCTAAATGATTTCTAATGATTTCTAAATGATTTCTAAATGATTATTAAAGCTGTTCCCAACTTTTCATATGATGCTGTCAATATTTGATATTTTTTCTGTTTTGAAGTTCTTAATAGTTTTAATAATTTTTTAAATGTGTTGGGTTTTCTTTTTCTTATTGATAATTAGACGTTCTGCACATATTCTGGATTATGAAATTCTGGATTTCAATTGTTTGTGAAATATTTCTCCTGTTTAGTGACTTGCCTTTTCATACTTTGTGATTTCTTTGAATAAAAAGAAGCTCTTAATTGTGATGCAAATAAATGTCTCAGTGTCTTCCTGTGCATGTCATCTTTAAGAAAACTTCCCCTATACATTCTTGATGAAGATGTTATACTGTATATTATAATTTTCCTTTCCTCAATAGCTTTATATTTTAATGGAAAGGTTTTATTTAATGGAATATAGCATGCATGTAACACAATGCACACATATTTAGTACACAGCTTTATAATTTTTGAAAGTAAGTTCATCTACATAATCAATCTTCAGATCAAAATATAGGTCAATAATAGCATGCTAGTCACTTTTCACCATCCTTTTCAGTCCATACCCTCCCAAATGCAAGCATTATTCTCACCTGTAACAAATTTTTTGGTTTCGCTTGTTTTTAAAACATATACAAATGAAATCATGTAGTATATACCTCCTATGACTCTCTAATTTTTGTCCATTATATATGTGATATATGTCCATGCTATTGCTGTAGCAGTATGATTCTTTTTCTTTGCTATATAATTTTATACTGTCCATTCATTGAAAAATAGATAATGCTTATCTTATAATAGGCACTTGTGTTGTTCCCAGTTTAGGGCTATTATTAATAAGGCTGCTATGATTATTCTTATACATATTTTTGATGCATATATGCATTTATTTTTGTGATATAAACTTAGAAATAAAATCATTAGGTTATGCTATTGTTCAGTCATAGAATACACTATTAAACTGTTTTCCAAACTGTATTTTATTTTGTCATTCTAAGGATTGATTGCGCTTCTTGTAGACCATCTCTGAGATGTGGGTGGCAACTGGAAACCAGAGTACATGGAGAAAACCGATGCAGACTCTATTAGTTCTGGAAAATTCTCAGACATTTTATCTTCAAGTATTGCTTTTGAAGTATTCCTTCTATTTGTTTCTTCTGAAACTCCAATGACATGGATTTTAGAATTTCTCATACATGTAGTTCCCATTTTCTTATTCTCTTTTCTCTAATTTGAGTCTTCTTGTTTTTCAGTACTGGATTCTGAGTGTTTCTTTAGATCTATTTTCCAGTTGGCTGGTTTCTTCTCCAGGTATGTCTAACCTGCTCATACATATAAAATCTTCTTTCAAAACTATTTAGTAGTGTTGCTCTTTTTGTTGATACTATAGGTTAAGGAATAGCTATATTTTTTCAGAAATTTCTATTTGACTCTTATTCAAATCTACCATGTCAACTTTTACCAATTCTTATTTCCTACTAAAATTTATGATTTTTAAAAATCTCTATAAGCATTGTAAAATTAGTGTGTGTTCGTGTGCATGTGTGTATGTATGTTTAATTTGTAGCTGACAACCCTAAAATGGAAGTCATGTTGGTCTATTTCTGAATTCTCCACAAGTTTTGCTATTCCAGGCCCTTTGTTTGCTTTGGTATATTTGATTATTTGTTTTATATTTTATTTTAAAATTCTCTAGAAATTTTTATACCTCATAAAATGCATTTTTGAGTTCTGGGCCTACTTTGCTGTGGTCTTATATTCTTTTAACTTTAGACCTAGTTTCTTCACTATCTTGATAACTCTTTGATATTTTTAAGATACTTTCTATTACATATTTCATTAATTTCTTAAATTGTCCTCAGGGATGAAATTGAGTGAATTGTTCTATGTTATTTTATCAAGGGAAATAAAAATTGTGAATAACAATTTTTCCAAGACAAAAAGAAAATACGTATCTATATCTGATTGTCAAGCTATCTTAAATATTTTTTGTTATTTTCTTCCACTTTTACATAAGATTGCTCTTTTGATATGTGTGCTACTTCCAGAATACAAATTTGTATTTAATGTATTTATGAAATAAATAAGAAATGCTACCATTTGACAAATTTTGGTATCTATTTCAAATAACTAAAAGAGTAGAATTGGAATGGTCCTAACACACACACAAAAATAAATGCTTGAGGTGATGGATACTCCAATAACCCTGATTTGATTGATACACATTGTGTGTCTATATCAAGACATCACATGTATCCTATAAATATATAAAGCTACTATGCACCCGTAATAATTAAAAATAAAAAATTTAAAAATAAATTTAGTATACCAAAGCTTCTTAATGCTAAATACATAAGGCAATGCAAAATAATAATGGCTTCTTTCTACCAAAATATTAGTAAGACATGTATGAATTTGTCAAGGGTATCTTCAGATTAAAATGTAGTCTCAAAATATAAATGAAATTAAGGTTTTAATTAATAAATCACTGTTCCATAAACTGGGCTCACATTTCGCCCATTTTTATTGATTTTTTATTATGCTGTATTTCCTTTGTCTCATTTCTAATATATTTAATTGCCCATTTTTTTAATTATGTAATATTTCTTTCCTTTTTCTTCGCTCCTTTTCAATTCATATGCTCCTACATATTTTTTCTTACCATTTCGTTATTAGATCTCATATCTCCATTTTACTCTAGCAAATAATTATTTAACTAACACTAGGTATTTATAAATTAAAAATTCCTCTGACAGCTTCCTTGCAGTAGATTTAATCTCCTTGAGGGTAAAATTATGTCTTATTTTATTTTATTTTTTCAAATTAACAACATTAATGTGAGGTTATTTGGTTGGAACAAAATTTCTGCTTGCAGTGTGACTCCAGCATGGGGTTCACATTTTATTTTTTACATTTAATTTCAGCCTGCCTCTATTCCCTTGTGCTGTGATGGCTTAAGTCTTCTGCAGCTCTTCTCTCCTGGAACTACTAGAAACTCATACAGCAGGTCATCAGATAAGGTCATTTCATTCAACATCATTTTGTTATAATGTTGATGAGAAAAATAAATCATTTCCCAGCCAGGGCCACCTTCCATATGGAGTTTGCATGTTCTCCCCACATCTGCATGGATTTTCTCCAGGTACTCTGGTTTCCGCCCACATCCTAAAGATGCATACATGAGGTGAAGTGGCCTGTCTGTTTGGTCCCAGTGTACATAAGTGTGGCTGTGTGGGACTGTGCCCTGTGATGGGATGGTGTCCTGTCCAGGGCTGGTTCCTGCCTCGTGCCCTGAGCTGTCGGGGAAGGAACCAGCCACCAGGACCCTGAACTGGAATAAGCATATTGGAAAATGAATGAATGAATAAATACCAATATTGTAAAATAAAAATCTGTAAAGTATACCATAAAATTATGTCTTTTAAAAAGTTGTCTTAATATGTACAATTAATGTCAGATACCTCAAGCCTCCTAATTTCTCAAAAAATTTCTTGACTACATTGATTGGTTTAGCCATTTAAATTTGGTCCTTAGATATTTGAGGAAATTCAAAATAATACATAATTAATATTTCATCACTTATTTAATATGCAACAGGGGAAACAAAGTCTGAAACTCATAAAGTTAACATAGTATACAACCACACATTCTTTGAAGTGCTAATCTTTAAAGTTTTAGATTATCTAATAATGCATTTCTTTCCTATATTCTTGTACTGTAAATTATGTCTAATGATTATTTTTATCTTTAAACCATGCTAATGACTCAACTGTTACAAAAGAGAAATGAAATGCAGTTCAGTTCACTTCAGAACCAATGCCTTAAGGTCACTGCTATGAATCATGAAACTAAAATTTGGAAATGTAAAAAGATCTGTTCAAAATGAGATATATTAACAAAGACTTTATTCCCAATTTGGTTTCATCTTGTTTTCAATAGGATCTTGAATAGATAAAATTAGTTAGTTTACCTTGTTAATCTGTTGATGTAAGGTACATTATAAAATGTTATGCACACATGATATAACATACTCATTTGTATGGTGATCTTTTTGTGAGCCAAAAGAAATACTGGCCTGATTATGATGGTTATGAGGAAGGAACTATAAGTGTATGTACCAAGAAGTGGAGGAAAAGGTAGAGAAAATTGGTATTTATTATAGCTTACTATCAGTTAAACTTTAGTTAATTTGCAACATACAAATGAGTATGTTATATCATGTGTGCATAACATTTTATAATGTTGGTCCTGCCCCACCTTAATTCTGTCCTGAGTCACTGCCACACCTGGGGTAGTAGGGAACACCCCACAAACCTGCCAATCAGAACTTAGTATGCTAACTGCAAAAGAATACAGAGCACTCTCTAGCCCATGGACCAAGCAGCATAGGTACAATAGACTCAGAAAAGTGACCTAGAACAACCCACATATATAGTAAGACTCAGGTCAGGCAACTTCCAACCTTCCAATCAAAGTAGTTCAATGGTGACTTCTGAACCACAGGGAGGTCCCAATCCAGGCACTATAAAACAAGATGCAGACCATAGCCAGGCCCTTCTTTTTATTCTCCCTTTGCTGCAACAATGGGTCCAGTCATCATCTGTGGTGTTATGTACCTTGCTCTGTAAACCTATATGTTGCTCTTGCTCTATAATCCTGTCTTTCTCTCCTCAATAAACCTCATTTTGTGTTTGCCTTACTTTGGTGTATCTGGTCATTCTTTGGCCATGAGTCCACCAAGAACCAACATTTCATACCCCAAAACCTGACAAATGTAACTTGTATCACTACAAAAGTTAATCAAATAACTTATTTTTTAAAAATTAATTCTAGTAAATGAAAAAAAAAGCGTTACACATTCACATGATCAGTGTCCAAAAATTTATTTTAAATAAATTTTGGTCTAAATTTCTCACGGGATCTAAACTGATTAGCTATTCCAAAAACTACTGTAAATTATTTATCCATATTGTTTACACATACACACACATTCACACATACACATAAGCACATAAACACAGACTTGAAATCTTTTTGTAACTGGGACATTTATCGAAACAAAGAAAACCAATATTTTGCCATAATTACACTTTCTGAAGAGCAATATTTTGTTTTGGAAATTTTAGCATAACTTTTTTTTTTTTGAAGTGGTTCATTGAAGATAATTGAAGAAAGCAAAGGCATATGGAAAGGGTTTAAATATGAGGCCACATACTGCATACTAAATTCATCCATATTTATTTAAAACTTATGTATCTTCCAGAAACAATGAGATGGAGTCTGATCATTGTTTGATAACTAGCTCTTGATTTAATGGGTCCATTTAGCTACGAAAACTCTAAGTCTATTTGCTTCAGGGTCAGCCAGATACATCATCTGGTGTTCCCTACTACCCCAGGTGTGGCAGTGACTCAGGACAGAATTAAGGTGGGGCAGGACCAAGACAGGGTGGGAGGGCAGGGGTGGGGGGAGGCTGGGGCCCACCTTGTCCTTGTTCCTAGTTGGGGCAATTACAGCAAGGCAAGTCATCACTTTCATCCTAGGATACCCAGAATCCCTTGCTGTCTAACACATTAACATTAATATATCTTTTTCAGATAAAATCTGTGATCAAGGGAAAACTTAATCAGTCACCAAGCACTCAATTCTAAGAAATTGTTTACTTTTTCCATAGACTAGACATAATGTGAGAATTTAAGTATAAGAGAATATTTTTAATCATGTTTTGTGGCTAACTCTCTTTCTCCCCCACCCACATATATTTTTACAACACATCATTACAGTAAGTGTATTCTTTCTCAAATTTGTCATAGTAATAGAGATAGACACAATAGATTATTAGTAGTGTTGAACTGGCAGTGTTTCTCATATAGCTACCTTGATATAGCATGTCATTTCACTACACTTATCTATATAATCTTGCATGAAAAATGGTAAGGTAAAGCAAAAATAGATATTTAAAATTCTTTACTTATGTATATTTTGCATGTGATGTTTTTCTAAGACTCTAAAATATTATTTAAGCTGGTTGAATATATTTTCAAATATAATATAGGTATATGTTAATATAGTTTAGGATAATTTATAATAATGGGAACATTTAAGACTCTAGTTAATGTATTTGATATCTCTGATAATTCAGACACTGGAATTTATAAATTTCAAAGTGATATTGGATTTACAGGACAAAATCCCAAAAAGGAGGGAATCATAAAAATCGAACTCAAGGATCTGTGTGCAATTTCTTCAGAGGTATTTTTTTGTTGCCACCTAAGATGAATGTGCTGAGAGAGATACTACAACAATTTGTACAGAAAGCAGCAACTTGGAAGCTAAATAGCTGTGTAGAGATTTCAGCAACAATGCAATACTGGGGAGGCAGAGGCTGTGGGTTAAGAGCTGGAAGGATGAGAGGCCCTGAAACATGATTCTAGATTGCAGTTAAGACCTCAAAGGGGCACAGCCTAAGGGGAAGGGCTATGAACTAGATGTAAGGCCAAAGTTGAACAAATTCAGCTTGAAAGAAAAAAAAAAAGCCTAAAGCTGAGCCTCTATGTGATCAAGAAAATCAACCTCTCTATTTGCCCTCCAGAAAAGTATTTAACTTCCTTTGAGAAAAATATTATCCAGAGCTTCTGTGATTTTTAAATGCAATATCTAGGATTATAATAAAAATTACAAGGTATGCGAAAGCAAAAGCAAATGACAAAAAAAATGAAGAGAAAAAAATAGATGATTTAAATATCACAGTTATCACACAAGAACTTAAATAAATAGCATTAATATGTTGATAAGAATAGAGAAAACAATGGAGACTATCAGTACAAACCTCAAATCCTTAAAAGAGTCAATTTCTAGAAGTTAAAAATGCAATGGCTGGCTACTCTGGTTTCAGCTACAACACATAATGAAGAGCTTGGAAGTTGTCAATCCAGTCCTTACAACAAGAAAAAGCAGAACAAAAGAAAATCAATGACTTTTATTGAACTCATCAGAGAACTGAGATTACAGGGCAAATTGCCTACCTGAAATCTGGAGCAACAAGCAAATCAAGACAGTCACAGCCAAGAACTCCTTACTTGGATTAGGAGCCATGGGAACCTTAAAAATATAGGGATATTCGAATGGTAATTTTGAAGAGTTGCTGGAAACTGAGTGGGAATTAGTATGACAATAAGAAAATCCTGGGGGCCACAGTCTTTAGGAGAAGCCCTATATTTTGCAAGTCCACTAAGTTTTCAAGGTGAATATCCTAGAAAGATTCCTTTATGGCAAGGGAATGGGAAAGGTAATAATTGTCAAATATTCTCAGAATGTTTTGTGTGAGTTATGCTTACTCTCCAGGGGAAAAAAAAATATTTTTTTACCCTCATCCCAGCTGAGGGGATAAAGTAATTTATTCAGACTCCTGCTCCCCAGCCCTTAGTTCTCCTATCTTATCAAAGGGAGATAAAAAAAAAAGCTATACCACTAGAAAAACATTTATCAAGGTCATAGCCCAGAGGCATGAGCTCATAAAACTAAAGAAATTTAATAAAAAAATTATAGCATGCTTCCCCTCCTCATACCTTTCCACTACACCAGAGCTCTATTATAATAACAGTAGATCACAACGGAAAGAGCTATAAGATTCAGAACCTCTCCTTAGGAGTGCTTAAGGAGACCCCAAGTCAAGAGGAGAGACAGAAACAAGGACACTAAAGGAATTTGAAGCCTTTGGCATATATGACTATGAAAATATTAAATAAAGACCAATTTTGGTTACGTTAACATAAAATCTCACACTAAAGGCCTATTTATCTCAGATTTATTACTTAAAAAAATATGTCCAGCTTCCAACAAAAAAATGGCAAAAAAAGAGAGAATAGAATAGAGAGAGAGAAAGAAAAAAATGTCTGAAGAGACAAAGTAAACATAAGAACAAGATTCAGATGATGCCATACATGGAGGAATCTTCAGGCAATACATTTAATAAAACAACTGTGATTAATATGTTAAACTCTCTAATGGGAAAATAGAAATCATGCAAGGTCAGATAGTAACATAAGTGAGGATTATGGAAACTCTAACAATCAAAAGGAAATTCTAGAAATAAAAAACATTTTAACTAAAATATAGAATATCATAAAGGAGCTTATTTGTGGACTGGACAAACTGAGAAAAGGATCACTGAGC
The DNA here is from genome assembly GCA_008086735.1 of Cheirogaleus medius. Taxonomy (NCBI): domain Eukaryota; kingdom Metazoa; phylum Chordata; class Mammalia; order Primates; family Cheirogaleidae; genus Cheirogaleus; species Cheirogaleus medius. The sequence goes on along the minus strand of VBSM01002616.1, from coordinate 1,333,941 downwards.
TTGAATGTAGGTCAATAGAAAAGCCCCAAATAAAATGTAATCACAAACAGCATGAAAAATCAAGAACAGAGCATTCATTGGACTACAAAACCATTACAAAAGGTGTAACATTAACATAATTGAAACGCATGACACAAAAAAAAGAAAAAGAGCATAAGAAATATTTTAGGTAATAAAGACTGAGAGCTATCCAATTAATAGTGACACTAAAGTACAGATGTGGGTAGCTCAGAGATCACCAAGCAGTATAAATACCAAACAAAATAAAACAAACCAAAACATACCTAGACATCTTATGTATAAAATATAGACAAAAGAAAGCAAAGTACAAAAACATCTTACCTAGTTAGAAATCATGCAAACATGAAGAGAGTGGAGTAAAATATTAAAGTGTTGAAAGGAAAAAACATCAACCTACAGTTTAATGTTTACCAAAATTTTACTTCCAAAGTAAATAACAAATAAAACATTTCTCAGATAAAAAGTAACTAAGGGAATTCATTGCAAGCAGACCTGTCATGCAAGAAATATTAGAAGTCCTTCAGGGAGAAGGAAATTATATAGGTCAGAAATGTGGATCTACATAAAGAAAGGAAGAGTATCCAAGAAGAAATAAATGAAGATAATATAAAATATTTTATTGTTCTTGCTCTCATTCAATGTAATAAATGCATTGTCTGTTTAAATTTAAATTCTAATAGTAGAAAGAATGTATTGGGTTGTTATAGTATATTGGTAAGTAAAAATAAATGACAGAAAATTCATGAGATGTTAGGAAGGAATTGTGAACACTCTGTTACAAGGTACCTACACTATGCATGAAGCAGTATAGTGTTATTTGAAGTGGACCTAAAGTAATTGTAAATGCATATTGCAAATTCTAGGACAATAGCTAAAGATTTAAAACAGAAGTACAATACATGTGCTAAGAGAAGAGAGGAAATGTAATTATATAAAATGCTCAGTTAAAACGACAGAAGGCAGAAAAAGAGAAGACTTTAAACATACAAAGATAAAGATCAAGTGTAAAAAGTTGACAACATTTAGAAACATAGTATATATTTTTCCAGCTATATCAAAACAACTTTAAATATGAATGTTCTAAATACATACATTAAAACACAGAGATTGTCAAAGTAGATTTTTAAAATGTCCCAACATACATTGTCTGTAAGATATCCTTGGGGATTTGTTTTAGGAAGGTGAAACTATTCTGCACAATACTGTAACGTTGAATACCAGACATTAAGCATTTGTCAAAATCCATAAAACTTTACAACATCCAGATTTATCCTAATATATGTAAATTCTGTCAAACATTATTTAGAAGATTAGGAGATTCCAGAACAGAATTCAGAAAATGGCAAAAAATCTAAATGTATTTCAGATGCATGAAACAAATTTGCTCAAGGGTCGAGGTAATAAGGTGATGACTTAAGTAATTGTTGAAATGAGTAGAACCTGTAAAATTAACAGCAAAAGTAACTGTACATAATTACATAATTATTGTAGGGGTTTTTTTTTTTTTGAAACAGAGTCTTACTCTGTTGCCCTGGCTAGAGTACAGAGGAGTCATCATAGCTCACTGCAACCTCAAACTCCTGGGCTCAAGTGATCCTCTTGCCTCAGCATCCAGGTTAACTGGAACTACAGACATATGCCACCATGCCCGGCTAATTTTTCTATTTATTTATTTTTTGAAAGCAGGGTCTTGCTCTTGCTCAGGCTGGTCTTGAACTCTTGAGCTCAATCAATCTTCCTTCCTAAGCCTCCCAGAGTGCTAGGATTACAAGTTTGAGCCACGCCTGACCAAATCCTTGAAGTAGTTTCCAGAGGGATAAAATTAACAATTCTGAAGCCACTATACCTAAACACTATAGATGAACAATTGTGTAAATTGATAGTGGATGTTAGTAGCCAAAATTCTTACCAGTGGATTTGGAGGTTTTAAATAAGCAAGAGGAGGAGGGAAGAATGATTCATATGGTAAGGGATTAGAGTTGGAGATGTTGGTATAAACTCATGTTTTGATTAATATTCAAACAAGCGGGTGCATATAAAAGAACATGTGGATATATATTTGTATATACACAGGTTAATGTACGGACATATATCTCCTTGTTCTAAAGCTAAAATTAGTGGCAATCCCATAGCAACAAGCATACCTAGAACTCAGTTCTTGGTTTCTAATAACATTATCCAATAAAAGGTACCAGAACCAGGCCCCTTGGAAAAATGGCTGTTTGTAGGACTACTGCAAAAAATACACAGGGTGGAGCATCGTGCAGTACTAGAGTATAAGAAATGTTAAAAAACAAAACAGAAAAGAAAAAAAAATGTGCATACAACAATAGGGTTATGTAGAAGAAAATAGGAACCGAATGGAAGAGCTCCCCAGGCCACTGCTAGAACAATGTAACACAATAAGGTAGTATTGGGTTTTAACTCAATCTATAAAATAAATATGTACTAACATGAATCAATAAATGATTGAATAGATAAATGAAGAAGAAGAGAAAAATCTGCCATGTGAAAGAATTCCAAATAATACATGTACATACCCCATCCTCAGTGATATGCAGCAATACTTTGCACTCCTTAAGTGTGGGCTTCATATTTTCATTTTCCTTCATGGAGTATAGTATGAAAGAGAGGAAAATTAACTTTACAATGGAAGAACCTGTCAACCCCTGCTTTTGTCAGTTAAGATTAATATCAACAGTGCTGAGTTATATTAAAGGTATTAACCTTGGTTTAATTTCATGAGAATGACACTTTAATTCTGTAGTCTTACTCCTAAAAACACATAACCTCAGTCTAATCATGAGAAAAACTTCATATACATTCCAATTAAGGGATATTCTACAAAATACTTGATGAGTACTCCTCAAACCTGTCAAGATTATCGAAAACAAGGAAATTCTGAGAAACTGCCATAGTCAAGAATAGCCTAAGGACTGAAGACAACTAAATGCAATATGCTATCATGGTTGGGAATCATGAAAAAGAAAAGGAGACTAGATAAAAACTAAAGAAATATGAATAAATTATGGACTCTAGTTAATAACAATGTATTAACACTGGTTTATTAATTATAGCAATAGCACCACACTAACATTAGATGTTAATAATTGGAAGGTGACTATGGAATATATTGGAACTCTGATATTATCTTCATAGTTCTGTAAATCTGAAATTGTTCTAAAATGGAATGTTTACTAAAAACAATACAATAGCTGAAATAGATGGATTCAGTGACATATTAAACACAGTAGAAAAGCACATTGAAAATTAACAATTTAGGTTAAATAAATATTGAGATTCAATAAAATATTGAAATTGAAGCAGAGATTGGAAAAGGGATGGGAAATAGAAAAAAATGAATGTAAGAGGCCAGCAGAAAACCATAAGATCTCATATAATATAAGTGCAACTGTAATCTTTCCAAAGGAAAGGAGGGACAACAGCTTTGAGGATTTTCCAAAACTGACAAAGTACATTAATTTACAGACTCAAGAAGCTCTACAAATTCTGTAGAGGATAAAAAGAATTGTCAGAAACCACAGGAAGCCCAAATTCAAGTCCTATATGAAAATATGAAAGGGGGAGATAACTTAGAGCATTGAATCAGGAAAAGTTTTTCATGGAAAATATGAAAAATTACAAGCCTATAGCTAGGTGAAAAACAGGTAGAAAAAGAAACTGGAAAAAGGAAATATATTTTAAAATATGTTCATAAAAGGGCTGATGCAAAGCTGGGAAATTTCAGGAGAGTTATAAACTTCAAGGTGTTGTATACCAGTTACAAAAGGACCAACAATAACATTTAAGGTAGAATCAGCCAGGTTGCTTAACTTTACTCCAACTGCAACCATAAGCAACTCCTGTATCCTTGCTTTCTTGAAACTAGTACTGATTATAGAGGTGTGTCTTTCCAAGTAAGGGAATTATATGTGTATTACTGAATACAAAAAGCTGAGCAGTACCGTCCATATCAGAGAAAAAAAAAATGGGAAGCCCCTTCCTCAGAATACTAGCACTGAAACTCACATCCTGATAGCCCATTTCCACATTTCCTCTATAAGATCTAGAGATAATCTGTCATAAAATGACATGACAGGCACAGAAAAAATAAGACCTTTCAATATAAAATATTAGTGATGTGGAACCAGAGTTGATTAAGAGCTGGACTGGGGAAGCTCAGTCTTTATATCTTGAGACGTCTAGATGTCTGGTTTTTCACTCTTGGCAAGATGAGAGCAGTGGGATTTATGATGTGTTGCTTAAAGGCTGACACATCCCTGGTGACCTACAGGATCAGTTTCTTTACAGCTGGTTTGCAACTGACCCAACCCATTTGATAGGCGTGGCTTGATTACTTAAAGGGATACTGACAGCCCATTTTGAGAAGCACTCTCAAGGCCAAAATTTCTACAGAGATCATGGCAATGAAAGCCAGAGACTCATCATGGCCCATGCACACTCATTGTAGAATATCTTTTTCATCACTGATACCTGCATGCACTCTTTCTTTTGCTCTACTGCATCTTTGCCCTTAAATAAAATCCTGTGTGAGTATATGTTGTAAAGATTGGTGAGTCCTTTCAAATGTCAGAATTGGGATAAGTGATACAAGTAGACATACAAAAATGATCAAATATTGTGAAAAACCAATACAATGACTAAGAAGAATGGTTATTTTCCAAGACATGGTAGAGTATAGTGCACCCATAAATAATCAAGTCAACCATGTCGAATTTTAAAGCTTGATGGCTAGAAGTAAAAACTAATAATAATAGTAGGAAGAAGAAGAACCTTGATAAGATTGAGTGAATTTCTGTATGGACACTTCTGAGTAGTGAATTAAAATGGCTGTGAAATCCAATGTAAGAATTATTTTAAAATACAGTGCTAAAGAATTAGGAAATAAAATGATAAAAGTTGGGACATGGTGAACAAATCTTAAAGTTTAACATCTATCTACTAGAAAAAGAGAACCAAAGGCAGAGAATAGATAAACTATATGAGATTTCAGACAGGGATGACTGGACTAAAGAAAACAATCAGAAATCCTCATATTTCCTTTTTATTAATAAAAATGCTTCCATGAATTTCTGATATTCTCATCTCAAAAGGGAACAGAAAATAGATCACTTTTCAGTTTTCAACATATATATATAAATAGAAACACATATACACACATATGCATGTATGGTTGTAGTTTCTCTTATCTTTTGTATCTATGATAATTTCTTTGTTCCTTTAATGTTTAACTCATCTTGGTTCAAGAAATGCATCATATACTGTGAATTGGCTTGCTCTAATCATTTCCACCCTTTTAAAGCACATATCTCTTTCCAGTAAGGATAGAAATCTAAGAAACAAAAGAAAGCAAAAAACAACAACAAAAAATTATACATATATTAGTTGAAAAATATATATTTCAGGTTGCTATTTGATTTTTACTAATCATATTCTTTGATTTTGCATATTTCTGCTTGTGCCAGAAATGCTGGCTGTCTTTGAGAGCCAGTTATATTTTGTGATTATAGAGCTATTCTTGGATGTTCAACCCCTAGACCATTTCCTCAATGCCTCTCATGATTCTATGAACAATATATATCTATTAATAAAACTCCATCTATTTAAACTCTTTAGAGGACATTATTTTGTTTTCAAATAAGATTATTTTTTACTAATTTGGGAGGAAATTCCTATAAGCACTAGTACTCTATGTGAACTAGATAAGTTATTGTTTTAGCAATTATATTTAAGTTGTACTTGTTATACATAGGTGCTAAGTCAAAGTTTATACATAGGTGCTACATAGGTGTTATACATAGGTGCTAAGTCAAAGTCATCTAGCAATACATCCTGAATAGTATAAAACAATAGATTATATATTAGATTCAAAATTTATATCAAATATCCAAAATATTTGTGTCTGAGATATAAAGGGTTTTGTATGTGAATTATAATCCCAGAGAAGTCAACAAAAATACAATATGGCCAATAAATACTTGAAATTTAAATAATAAAGAAGGAAAGAAAATGAAAATTAAAAAACCAGAAAATGATAAAATGGTAGATATAAATCCAATCATTTCATTAATCACATAATTTAAACACAGATTAAAAGGCAGAGATTGTAACAATGGATTAAAAAACATGACCCACATATATGCTGTCTACCTGAATCTCATTTTAAACACAGTTATACAGATATGTTAAAATCAAAGCATAGGAAAAGATACACCATGCAAAAATGAATAAAAAGAAAGCCAATATGGCCATATAGATATCAGAAAAAGTAGACTTTACAATAAGGAATACTAGTGATAAAGATGGGCATTACCTTATGATACAAAAGTCAATTTACCAGAAGACATAACAACCCAAAATGTGTGTGAACCTAACAACAGAGCCCCTGAATACTTGAAGTACACTCGATAAAAATGAAAGGACAAATAAAAACATCCTCAATTACATAGGAATGATTCAACACTCCTCTCTCAATAATTGATAGAAAAAGTAGAAAGAAAGTAAAAAAAAAATTTACATTTGAAAAATGCTACCACCCATCAACTCCACTTAAAGAAAAACTAGGGTAAGATTTAGTTCAGGAAAAAACTGGTCCAAAGAATCTTGTCTCTGTTTCTGTAATTTTCTGAGACTTACTGTCCCTAAGAGTCAACAAACTGCCTCCAAGTAGTTCTAAATATTCAGATACTTATCTACCAGTCCCAGCTGGAAATCTTAGAAAATGAGTCCAATTGGCCCTGCTTGGGACATAAGTCCATACTAGAAAAATTACTATAGCAGTGGTTGAGAGTCTAGGTTTGGACTAATTGGGTCACATGGTCTCTCCAGTGGTAAAGGAGAAAGAGCATTGTGATTGACAGTCTCCATCAGCCCCCATGATTTGGGTATAGGAGGAAATAGCCCCCTAAACAAAATGGTGGAGAGAGGATTTGGGATGGCAAAACAATAAATGTCAATGACATTCTATTCTATTGGTATCTTTTCCGCAAACATTCCATTTTGGGTAATGCGAGTCTTGCTGATATTTCCTTAAGTCTCTTTATATATACAAGTGACTTAGCACCTTTCTATCACTTCTGTTCTAATGCATGTTCCCCTGTCTTTTCATATGCTGTCTGCTAAGTCAAATGATGTAGCAGAAGGAATATATTTGGAATTTATTGAAACAATTATTTTTCTATAAAATCTCCCAAAATTACTGCCATAGAAGGTGTTGCTTTCCTTTGGCATCCACTGTACAAAATGCTGCCTACTCCTTTGATGAAACAATCTCCTTGCCAAAAAGTTCTGAATATGGATCAGTAGAGAATCATTTTAAACTTCCGTAGGCTGTAAGAAACACTTCCAGCTAGGAATCAGCTCGAGACAGATGCCTTATTTCCTAACATCAGGAATTTCCTGTGTAGAATATTTTATACGGTCCTAGAAGTGATAGCTCATGGGCATTTCTGCTTAATCACTTTATCACCAAATTTGTATGGACAGCATCACCTTAACATGAGCCTTTTTGACACCAAATAAACTAAACATGTAGGAATAAGGCTAATCCTCTCTCTAACTATCTGGGAATAACTCTATACAAAAGCTGTTGTTTCAAAATTTCTCCAAGCTTTTCTCTAGTCATATGACACAAAAGATTAGGCTTCCAGCCATCTTGAGTTGCTGGGGTGAAAGCAAAGCAACAGGATCCTGTCAATATCTGCTACTGCAATATGAGAATAATTCCACCCAGAGCCACATTTTGCCTCAAGACTTTTCAGTTAAAAGATGTAAAACGTTAAGTTTTTGAGCCATTATGGAAGATAGAAGCATTAGTTTTAAGCCCATTAGGGAGGATGCACATTTGGGAAAACAATATATACCCTCTTTCATGACTGAAAAGGGAGGTTTTTTTTCCAAAAGTTATCAAAAAGTACTCCCGAGAAACAGTGGTATCATTTGAAAGATTTTATAAATTTGCCTCCACATATTACTTTTGCAGCTTAAAAATGATGATAAACAATCTTGGCAAAGAAGAATAAATTGGGAGGAATCACTCTACTCAATATTAAAGGCTCAAAAGTAGCAAAAGTAACCAAGACAGTGCAGTATGGCAGAGGGATAGACACATAGGTTAATGGAACAGAACAGGGAACCCACAAATAGAAAGTTTCTGGGATCCAGGGCTAGGCAAAGAGATCTTAAACTTGACATCAAAAAACACATTCCATAAAAGGAAAAACTGATAAGCCACACTTCCTCAAAATTAATAGCTTTAGCTTTGCAAGGACTGAGTTTGTTTGTGATCCAAATTTGATTGGGTTATTAGTTAAGGATAGTGAAGAAATTTTTGCTGTACTCAAAATAATATAATTGAATGAGACAAATCATGATGTTGGGAACAGAGTTTCTGGAAATTCTAAGGGAGATTGAAATCCATGACATATCACAGTGGGGTCATTGATATCCCTCAGGAGGTGGCAAGTGGAAGTGTGTGGGGGATGCAAAAGGCCAATTGTGGATTCCACGGTGACTCCCATGAAGGCATCTGGAGAGTACACAATCTGCCCACAGAAGATGGACTGTTTTCAAGAGGATGAAAATAAAAGCTACAGACTGGGAGACTTTCACCACATATCCCACGAGGAACTAATATCTAGAATACATGCAGAGGAATACATGTTGCCCTCCTAGAAAATGGTATTTCTTCACCCAAATTTGCCTCCTCTGGAGGTACCATTGTAAAGATTGAAGAATAAACTAGAAAGGAAGCATCTGGTATTTCACCACATTTGAAAGACTTAAATTAATAGACAAGCCAAGTCAATGGCATTTTTAAGTATAATATTTTGTGGCACTCTAAATAATTAAATTATGTAAATGGAGAGTAATAATACATTGTGCTCTGAATTATATTTTCATTTTATAGGTGATGAAATTGAGATTGAAGAGGTAATTAACAGTCCCAAGGTTATAAGTATCAAAGCAAGTATTTAGCCCAGCTCATATGCTACTTTGTAACAACAAAATGATAGTGCAAATGAGTTAGACTTTAATGTTCCTTAAATTTGTATAGTGAGTTACAAAAACTTTTATAGTCTTCCTTCTTTCTTTAAACTGAAGCTGTGAGCTAGACAGATTTGATATTACTATTCCCTCTTGTCAGATGGGGAGACTAATCCTTAGAGAAGTTCAATAGCTTCCCTGACGACAGACTGGGTAAGATGAATATGTACTTTGTATTTAGGTCTATCAGATTCCAAATCTCTTCCTGTTGCACAGAGTGAAGGCTCTTGCTCCATCAGGACTGCTTCTGGAAGTGGGACTAGAGTAGATGATAATGTGGTCAGGATCATAATGGTTTGAGGACTATAAAATAGTGCTAAAGAGCATAGGCTCTGCAGCCATACTACTGAGTTTGTAAACAAGTGCTGCCTCTGCAGTCTGAGATCTTGGGCAAATCACATAATTGTCCTGTGTTGCACTTTCTTCATATGTAAACAGCAGGCAATAATAGTAACACAAGATCCACCTCCTAAAGCTTTAGTAAATAAAAAGCACTGGCATATAATAAGTGCTCAATAATGTGTATTATTAGCACCAGTAGCAATAGTAATGGTAGTAGCAACAATGATTATTCATAAGATAAAAAAGTATTAGGGATGTATAAGGAAAGACAAAGAATAAGTACAGATGGAAAAGAAGATTGATCTGTACCTAGGTGTATAGGTACAGATGGAGAAGGAGAAGATTGTTCTATAGAGAAGGAGCAGAATGCATAAAATTCCTGAGTTAGTAAAAATAAACAACACATTGAAAAATTAAAAGAAGGATATTATGGCTAATTCTTAAAGAACAAACTGATAGGTGGTCTATAAGGGAGGCAAGTACAGAGACCCAATCATATACCAATTTTAAACCAGATTAAGAAACTTGGGATTTTTCCTATAGATAATCATAAGCATTGGAAGATTTTAAAGTGATATGGTGACATAAATTACCATGAATTTAAAAGATCAATGGGAGCTATCCAGAATTCAAGAAGTGATGGGGGATACCAGGTAGGATGTCATTACAGAAGCCAGAAGAGAGAATGGAAAAAGCAGAAATAAGAGGATGACAGTGAGAGTTTGGCGAAGTGGAGGGTTAGTTGGATACGGGATGAAGAGAGTGGGGGAAAAGAAGGCAAAACCAACTCCTGTCTCTATGATTGGAGAAATTGAGTATACCATAAGATTAAATGAAAAATAGCATACTGAAGATGTTGACACAGATAACTTTCTCATCTTATAGCAAGGAGTGATCAAGAGGGTAGAGAGAGAATAAAAGTGCTACTCTAGAAGAATTTTATACATCTGAGAGTTTCAGGGAAACTTCACCTTGATAGACATTTTGCTTTTTGAGTTTAAATTGTGTGGGTTTATAGATAGATAACCTTTTTGCTTTTTTAGTTTAAATGGGGTAGAAAGATAGATTGATGCAACTGAAGCTCAAAATAGTACATATTAGAAACATACTGCCAGGCTTTGGCAAGCCATGGTAAAACATGACACAAAGGGTAAATTGAAAATAGAAATTGGGGAAGAAGGCATGAGGAAGTCCAACATTTAATGACGCTATAGACCATTGGAAGAATGACCTGAAAAAGTAGGGAAAATATTTAAGGTGAGATCGAATTTGAAAAGAAGATAATATATTAAGGAGGGTATCACCTATTCAGAAAGATAATGAGAGATTAAGCAAGAATACTGAGATGTGGCCACTGCATGAGTGTGACCCATTTGCCAGGGTGTTTTCAGTTAATTGGTAGGTGTGAAAATGAGAGATGATGAACTAGAAACACAGATTTTAGAAACTTCTTTAGAGAGTTAGACTGCAATAGGAAGGAAACAGAATTGTACATGAGGTTGAAGTTGTCTTCAAGAGAACCCTTTTTTGTCATATTGGAGAGTTTTAATGTATATCAATACAGGTGGGCAGCAGTCTAGTTAAAAAAGTTGAAGATACTGGATAGAAAGAGAAGAGAAATGAAATAATCTGGCTGATATTTTAAAGATTTGTTTTGGAAAGGAAGAATGGCAACTTCAATATTGTAACACAAAGGAGAAAAATATAGAACAGGTAAGAAATGTGTACAGGCTTGTAGATTGGTATTGGAAATTTGAAGTAATTACTTTCTGATATTTCCTCTTTTTTGTCTGAAAAGAAAGTTTGTGCTTCTGCTGAGATTGCAGAGTGTGCTAAAAGGAATGGGAAGTTTTACAATGCTGAAAAAGTTATTTTAAGTCATTGATTGCACAGGTGGCCAAAGGGTCACTGATGTTGGTGACTATAAATGAACAGTTCTATTGATCTGCCTGATAGTGTGAAGCCTATCCAATAAGGCTCCATAGGTCAAGTGCAGGCATAAAGAAGGCCAACATGATATTCCTCTAGGCTTTGAGTTTCACCGAGAATTCAAAACTATAGATGGGGTTTGGGGGAGGGGCGGTCCCAATGAGATAATATGGTAGGAAACAAAATATAAGAACAGTTGCTGTAGTAGTAACAGAGAAAAAAAATAAAAAGATTGGAGATTGTGTTGGAGGAGGGGCATGTTTGTTATAATTTCAGGAGTAAAATAGTATATCTAATACTAGTGTTCTAGGGTGTTGTGACTACGGCAGTAGGAACAGTTGATACAATGGAGGATAAATCTATCAGAGTAGAGTTTCCCAAAGAACTAAAAGGCCAGCTTGTTAAATAATGTCTTCCACATGACATAGATGGTAGACAAACTTAGGGTGGAGATGAAGTATAATCACAGGTCTGTGATCTGTGCAATAAAAATAGCCCAATATGGAAAGATAGCACATCTGTTGTTAGTTTAAACTACTGAGCTCCATTTTACCCCTCTGCCAATGATAATCTGTCTGACCTAATTGAATCTTTTCTCATCTGACCAAAATTGCTTATATACAGTTTCTACCTAGTCGGATATGTGAAATAGAAAACTAGGTTCTTATAAATCTGAAGCCAAAAATCTCAGAGACAATCTAGTCTACCAAGTCATTTCATCATTGAAATAGGCTAAAAATGTTTAAATTCACATAAATGGTAGCAGAATAAGGGAAAGTTAATTCCTTTACTGTGTCTGCCATGCTTCCATCTCAAATAATTTAACAAGTTAAAAAAAATGTTTATCAGGTAAAACTATATCCTGCTTCCAAATAATGAAACATAATATACATAAGAAGATAAAATCTTCCCAAAAGTCACATCATTTGAAAATTTAAACATGCAACAAACTGCAGTACTTCATTGTCAAGCTCTTAAAAATAAGATTGTTACTGGTACCTATGGGAGTAACACCAGAGAGAAAAGTAGCTTAGAAAATAAGTGTGCTCAAGGAAATAATGACCTTAGGTATCTAACTGTAAAAATAGTCATATAAAAATTAAAAGAAACACATAAATACAAGTCAAAGGTCCATAGGTGCCTACATTTGCTATTAATATTTAGTAAGTATGATTTATAAGAGATTATGGAAGTCAGAAGTGAGATGACAGGTGAGAAATAATCATAGCGTATCAAGGGCTAAGTGGCAACTTCCCATTGCTGTGAATGTACAGATATTTAAGAAATATATGTAAATTTATTTTAAAACTTTGACTAATATAATACTTTTATAGATATTTTATCTTTATAGATTAAATTTTGTGGATGGGGCAGTGTTATTTTAAATTATCTAAAATGGATACTTTATACTTAAAAAAGATGATAACATCAATCCTCATGACTTTTTACCTGACCACAATAACTTAGATTAGATATTAAGAAAGGAAAATGCTATTGGTCACCGAGATAGTCAGAGAAAGACTGGTGAAAATAAACTCACCTAAAGAGAGAGGTATTTATTTTAGGTAATATATTAACATATAGAAGTCCTGGATTTAATGCTGGCAGAGTTTCAGAGATAAAATGGTTTCAGATTTTGTATTAAAATGAAGGTCAGCCAAGTGAAATGCTGAGTGATAAAGAAAAAAAGAAAAACATAGAAGTAGCACAATTCTGAATAAAAAATATTTATTACTTAGTATGAAGATATGTTAAAATCACAACATACTGTTTCCAACACACTCCTGAAAATGCTTTAATTGATCTCATTAATTGCAGCTAAATGCTACTTATTGAACAGACACTATGTTTCACTATTCTAGGTGCTGAGGGAGCAAAATGAAATAATCATTTTTTGAATAGTATTCTTTGGGTGTCCAAATGCATTGGATAGTGACAACATCCAAACCCATGGATTAATTTTGTTATTTTATAATAATATTCACATAATTATCAATGTTATTAATATAGCACAAATAAAATAACCATGTTTTTCAAGATTATAAATATGAGCCAAAATACAACTGCTCTGGTCATGATTGAAAGAATACAAATAGCTAACACACAAGGTTTTAACCTGGCATTCAAATAAAGTGCAAGGTACATAGGATAATACTTCACAAAGAAGAAAAATGGAATTGAGAATGCAAACGAAATAGCTTTACAACCATCTCATTACAGGGGTGACTTAAAAAATATGGGATAAAGGAAATGGGAGAAACTAAATGACTATGTTGCAATCTTTCTGCTTGCCAAGAGCAAGTAATGATGACTCCCACCAGGGAAAGTTAAATTGAGAGTTGAGGAATAGCATCAAATAGACATAAAAATGGAAGGTACTGTGTTTTTTAAACAAGGAAAAGTGCTTCTATTAGGCTATTTTATATAAAACATTTTCTATTTGTTCATTATGTGCAACTCAATCATTATTACATAAGAAAGGAAACTAAGTCTTATTTCCATCATATACTTACTGAAATGGAAAAATAATATAAAAATGTAATGCTGTGAAAGGAGTAATTTTCCAGTTATACTAGACCTGAAATGAATCAATAAAAGAAGAAAGGGAGCAGCAGTATGTGAACACAGAAGGAAAAGTTCTGAATAAACTTATTAACCCAGAAAAGTGGTAAGAAGAGGAGGGAATTATATCATTAGGTTTAGAGAGGGATTTTTTTTTCAAGGGATTTTTTTTCAACCTCTGGAAAGTTGATGCCCCAAAGCAATAAACGAAATCTCTAAAAGAGGTAGCTGACCAGCCCTAGTCACAATGCAGGGATGAGAGGTCTATTACTTACATTTGTCAAGAATGCCAAGAGATCATGGTTCTGAGCAAATATAAAATAACATATTAAACAAATAACAGATTGTGACCTTTCAGTGGACTCATAGTTTACTCAGACTCCCTATCAAGACAGTATACAAAGAGAAAAAGGATTGATTGCACACTAGCTGAGATCAAATGAAAGGCTCCTTCAGTGTGAAAATAAATTGCAATGCAAACATATGAGAGTGAATATATATAACATTTTTCTATTTCTACTTTACTGAAAACAGAACAATAAAAATCTATTTCCATATGAAATAAAAACTTTTTTTCAATTTTAAAATGGAGATTCTTAATTGAGGGAAGAATACAAGTTCTCCACCACTGGAATTTAATGTTTAACAGAACTTGAGGAGGTTTCTTTTGAACTTAGATATGTAAATCAAAACAAGGAAGCTGAAAGAGCTACAAAGCACAAAGGATATTCTTAAGTAGCTCCTTTTAGATAGGTGGTCATCAAGTCTTAGGACCAGTTTAAACTGTTTTAAGCTATGGTAATTGTCTTAAAGTACCCTTTAGCTAATTGTAATACTAACATCCCTGCCTAATGGAAAGTACTGTGCATGCTTAACCTGTATCACATGTAAACATGTGAGAGAGAGAGCTTGTGTCACTTGCCAGAAAGAAATTTAAGACTCCACAAACAGGCAGGTAGTGCAGATCTTACTCTTTGAGGAACCCCTGTCACCTCTAGGAGTAAGTGCCCAGAGGATTCCTATCTTGATTAAGAATGAGATCCCTGTGTATGCAACTTCTAATAAATTCATCCAACTCACCAAGCTGAATTTGTGTGAGTCATTTCTTTGGTTTGTTGGCATCAAAGAAAACGTATCTCCATAGTGTTTTCCATAGAGATTATACTAATCTGCAGTCTCACTAACAGTGTATAATGTTCCTTTCTGACTGCATTCATGCCAGCATCCATTGTTTTCAGATAAAAGCCATTCTAACTGGGATAAAGTGATATCATTGTGGTTTTAATTTGAATTTCCCTGCTGATTAGTTATGTTGAACATTTTTCGTATGTCTATTGGCCATTTGTCTATCTTCTTTTTTAAAGCTCCTGCTCATGTATTTTTCCCGCTTTTCAATGGAGTTGTTTGTTTGTTTCTTCCTGATTTGCTTGACTTCTTTGCAGATTCTGGTTATTAGCCATTTATCGAATGTGTAACTTGCAAATATTTTCTCCCATTCTGTGGATTTTCTATTTGCTCTGTTGATCATTTCCTTAGCTGTTCAGAAGCTTTTTGATTTAGTCAAATTCCATTTATTTATTTTTGCTATTGCCATAATTGCCATTGGGGTCTTGGGCACAAATTCTTTGCCTAGGCCAATATCTAGAAGAGTTTTTCCTACATTTTCTTCTAGACTTCTTATGATTTCATGCCTTACCTTTAAGTCTTTTATCCATCTTGAATTAACATTTATTATTGGTTAGAGATATGGATCCTGTTTCATTCTGCATGTGGCTATCCAATTTTCCCCATACAAGTTATTGAATAGGGCTTCTTTTTACCACTGTATATTAGTGTCTGCTTTGTCAATGATCACTTGGCTGGATGTGGATAGTTTTATATCTGGGTTCTCTCTTTTTTGTTCCATTGATCTTTGTCTCTATTTTTGTGCCAATATCATGCTGTTTGGGTTACTATAACCTTGTAATATAGTTTGAAGTCTGATAATGTGATGTCTCCAGATTTGTTCTTTTTGCCTAAGGTTGCTTTGGATATGTGGGGTCTTTTCTGGTTCCAAACAAACTGTAGAATTATTTTTTTCTGGAATAATATATATTCAGTAGTTTTTGGGTAAAATGTTGTGTAGATGTCTATTAGGCTCATTTCTTCTAGAGTCCCATTTAAGTCCAGTGTTTGTTTCTTTATTTTCTGCTTGGATGTCCTGTCTAGATCTATCAGTTGGGTGTTTAAATCCCCAGAAATTATGATGCTCTCATTTATCTCTTGGCTTAGATGTGGTATAATTTGCTTTATGAATGTAGGAACTCCTGTGTTAGGTGCATAAATATTGAGAATTGTTATTTTTTTTGTTGAATTGCTCCCTTTACCATTATATAATGACCATCTTTGTCTTTCTTTATTATTGTTGATTTAAAGTCAATTTTATCTGATAAGAAAATAGCTACACCTGCTTTCTTTTGGTTTCTGTTTGCATGGAATATTTTTTCCATCCCTTCAGCTTGAGTCTGTATGAATTCTTATGGATTAGATGTATTTCCCAAAGAGAGCAGATATATTCACTGTATTTTTTCATACATTCAGCCAGCCTGTAACTTTTGAGTGGGGCATTCAGACTATTTACGTTTATTGATAGAGTTGATATGTGGGGTGTTTTTCTGTTCATCCTGTTGGGTAGTATCTTATTGCTTTATTTTACCTCTTTGGCTATTGTTATATATGTGCTCTAAGCTTTAGATTTTGGTTGCCTTTACAAAAGAGGGTATCTATTGTGCAGATCCATGTGTAATGCAGTTCTGAGTATTTCCTACAGAGCAGGTCTGGTCTTGACAAATTCCCTCAGTGTTTCCTTGTCTGGAAAAGTATTTCTCCTTAATATATGAAACTTAATTTTGCAGGAATAAAAATTCTAGGCTGACAATTGTACTGTTTAAGAAGACTGAGGATGGGGTCTCTATCTCTTCTGGCTTGTGAGGTCTCTGTTGAGAAGTCTACAGTTAGCCTGATGGGTTTTGCTTTGTAAGTTACTAGATGATGTTTTTGCCTCAAGGCTCATAGGAGTTTCTCCTTCATGTTGCCTTTGGTTAGTCAGATGACTATATATCTTGGTGATTGCTTCTTTGCAATGAATCTCCCAGGTGTTTATTTTTTTTTTTTTTTTTTTTTTTTTT
>VBSM01002616.1:1246390-1316754 GCA_008086735.1 Cheirogaleus medius | reverse complement strand
TTTTCCTTCATTTCCTGAATTGTTTTTCTGGTTTCTTTGAGTTGGTTTTCCATTTTCCCTTAGATTTCATTGAGCTTCCTTATAATCCCTATTTGGAATTCTTCATCTGCCATTTCAGTGTTCTCATCTTGATTGGTATCAATTGCTAGGGAGTTGATGTACACCTTCGGGAGTGTCCTTTGTTCTGATTTTTCATAATTCCAGAGTTCTTTCACTGATTTCTTCTCATCTGCAGCAGATATCACTTCTTGGTTTTGGATTTTATTTTGTTTAGATGGGGCTTCCCCCTTCTCCACTTATGAGAGTGTGTCTGTAGCATATGTTGGGTAAGAACATTTGGCTTTGCTTGTGAGTGCTTTGATTGAGTTCTAGGTTCTGGATAGATACCTTGGTTATAGACATCCTTAGTGTGGTGATTTTCTCAGTTACCAGTTATCTGCAGTGAGCTATGTGTGTGGGCAGATTCCTGGTCTCCTGTTGATGAGGGAGGATGGAGATCTTTGAAATCCTTTCTCTTTCCCCAATTTTGTGGTCTGCTTAATGGTATGAATTACATTGGAATGCACAGTTTAATCTCTGAGACAGTAGGTGATGCTTGTGGATAAGAATCAACCACATACTGTATGATTGAGTCAGTAAGTGTAAAGGAATGTTCAAATTGACCTCCCTGCCAGTAGGTGGTGCTCGCCAGAAAGAACCAGCTGCATTGTTGTTTTGGGGACCTGTGACCAGCTCTAGCCCCTCAAGAGAAGGATGTGAGTGTCCCAGTTGATGTACAGGGCCCTGGAACTTACAGATGTGTCCTTACTCTCACCACAGCAGAGGTGGATGGGGCAGTGAGGCTTGGTGGGGCTGGATCAGGGCAGCCTTCCCTCAGTCTCCATAAAAACTCGTAAGTTAGCTGTCTCAGTGGGTGTCAAAGGTCCCTTCCAGGCTTCTGTGAATAGCTATCAGGGAGGGGCTGACATACCCTACCAAGCCAGAAAGTCTGCTTGTGGTAGCTGGGCCATCTGAGATTCACAGTCTGGCTTGCAGGAGTGGGTTTTGCTTTTCTCCTCACTCCCCTGCTCTGTGCTTTTCCTCTAGTATCTGTCAGCATGCAGGAGCCCAAACTTCCCAAGCTCCCCAGCAATGGCACTGAGGGCTGGGAGCTTCTGTGTCCAGAATCTGGCCCTGTACAGAGAGTGTGGCCTTCCAGTGGGGAGAAGGGTACTCCATGAGTGCACTGAAGCTCGGATCCACATTACACTCTCCTCTCAGTTCTGCCCAGGCAGGCTCCCTCACCTCCCAAGATTAGTTCACAAATCCCCTCTGTGGCCCTGAGCAACATAATCAAGTCCTGGGGGTATGGTATCTGGCTTCATGCCTGTATCTGTGCCCCCAAATATAAATCTCTGACTGTACTATGGAGAATCATGCTGGTCCCAAGTTGCCTATGGGGTGCTCAAGCAGGTTTGATGTCCCTCTGCTTCAGGGTGTGCCCTGCTCTGATGGAACAGTTGGGTGAGCAAGACTTGGGAAGATCAGTAAGCAGGGAGCTCACAATCCAAGTACCCTTTAGTCCAATGCAGGTTTTTAAGAGGAAAGGTTTGAGCCCCATTCTCTGTAGAAGTCTCAGTGTGTTGAACACATCAACAGAGGGGAAGCAGCTGCTCCGAGAGCCCAATCATCTCTCTTGGCAGCTGTGGGTGGGACAGGGGCAGGGAAGGAAAAGAGTCTGAGTGGAGGACAGCTAGCACTCTGGTCATCTCTGTGCCTTTCTCTGGAAGGTAGCCCACACAGAATGTCCAAGCTCTGGGGTCATAGAGATCCCCCAGAACCCACTGGCTCCCATGGCTCCCACAGTTTGGGCTGGAGTTGGAAAATGTTTGTGTGGGAATGAGTGAGACAAAAACTGAAGGGCTGAAGCTCTCTGGGGAGGAATAAGGTGCACCGTGAGTGGAGAAGCAATATGGAACCTGCCACATGGGCTAGTGGGCCAATGGGCTAAGGTCTGTGGTGACAGGAAGTGACCCCAAGGGGCCTAGTAGTCTAGTGCTTTTTCTTCAAGAATCTCCCAGCTCATTGGCAGAAGCTGCTTTTAGACTTGTGCAGGTAAAAAGGCTCTCCAGCAGCTTGAGCACCTGCTGATTGCCAGAGATGTGAGGGAGGGAGAAACAAACCCTTCCCCTCAACCTTCTCTCTGGACTCCAAGCCTCTTACAGATTAATCTCTGCCAGTATCTTGTTCCTTCTTCTTCTGCTCCATAACATCTTCCCATGGAATCTCTGGTATGTTCTGGCACTTTTCCCTCAGAATTACACCTGATCTGTGTTTTTTATTATTATTTTTTTCTTTTTTCATCTAAAATTTTTCCTTCTTTCTAAGATGATCTGGCAGCTGATGTTTCTGGTCAGCCATCTTGTCTTTACTTTGAAGGTGGTAAGTGGGCTAGAAAAGAAGAGGCACAGCAGGATAATGGAGATGGCATTAGGGTAGAAGGATTTAAGGCTTCTAAGATGTCAAGGAGAATTTTTCTGATCCCTGAAAACACCTAGTGAGGAGACAGTTGTCTCTAGCAAGCTGAGGTTTCTATCTTAGGAGAGCAAAGTTAGACATTCTTCAGAGATTTTTGACTAGGAGACAGGATTTGATTTGTGCCCAAGACCCTAGTGTGACACCATGAGCTATAACTGGGATTCTGAACCACACAACAGGTTAATCTCATTCTTCCTTTCTATGTCAGAAAAATCTATGTAGATTTAGAATAGCAAGAAATAGAGATCTAAGAAAAAGTAGAAATAAACATCAGAAGAATTCAGAATTTTCATAATATAAGAAGCAAATGTTCAGAATCTATACAGTTTTACAAACTAGTATAGGTGAACCAATTTCGCAATCTTTCAAAGCATAGAGACTGATAAGATAAAAAATAGAGGTATATGCATTTTAAGTAGAACTGTTATGGTAACATTTATAAGGACTAAAACCACAATAAAATGAAGAAGATAACTTCTGGGGATTGGAACTTGAAATATAAGATGGGTGATAAGAAATATTTACCAACATCTAATTATTTTATTATGTGTTTTTTATGTTTATCATGGGCATTATACCAATGGTATCCCTGAGATTGTATGAGGCAGAGTCCTCTCCCTTACTTTTTCCTAATGAATTTATTCATACAACCAATCTTTTTTGAGTTACTATGTACTACATACTATTCCAGTCACCAGAGATATATATAGTAGAAAACAAAACAAATAAGCTATCTCATGAGATTTAATTCTCAAAGAGGACCTGAGATTTCCATAAGCATGTGTCAGCTAACACACACATATTTTTCCAGGAGTAACGGAAAGACACCCTTTTGATTCTGTATTAAGAAAGCTAAATTAGCTGGCATTAAAAGAGGAAGAGATGCAGTTCTCTCTATGAAGACTCCTAGTGGAGTCTTGTGATGGCAGCTTCCTAAGAATCATTACTTTAAAAAGCCCTCATAATAGATCAGGGGAACTATTGGTCAGGAATCCAAATGGTAAAATTCACACCTCACAGATGAGGTTAAACTGACCAAATCTTCAATTATTATCTCCCAGAAAAATAAAATGTGGAACTTAAAAGTTATACAAGAGACTACTGCATTGATATTACAGCTGTAGAACGTGAGACTTTGAGAAAGTAAACAAATGGTCCAATTGTTTAGTATAAGACTTCAGTTAAAAATCCACTGCATTTCCTCAGATTTACTCTGTTTCCACCCTGTCAGGGATGTAAAGTAAAACCTCTATTTAAAGAATTGGAGTGTCACTGTTGATTATATTTATTGTAAATGTGCCCAACTAATGACTAAGCAGAATGTAAAGTCAATAAGTACAGTGAAATAAATAACTTGGAGTCGGGATCTTAAGGATCTATTCTTGGCTTCTTCACCAACATGTTTGATGATCATTGGCAAGTCACTTAACCTCCTCGTACTTCAGTAAATGTAAGAAAAAAAGCAAATTCTCAGACATATTCTGAGATTCTATGACTAATGGTGCAAATTAATTCAGAATGAGTCAATATCCATGTGCATCCCCCACAGATAATAGGCATTATTAAAGAGTTCCACACAAAACCATAAATACACTTCTTATGCTAACAGTTTGAAATGTTTCTTATTACATATAAAAATCTAAAGGCTTTCTCTTTCTCGTAAAGTGTATCCCGAGACAGGCAAGCCTATTCCCTCGTCATTTTCAACAGAGACGCACAGAAGAAAATTTTTTCTTAGTGGGCAAATATGTAGAGCCCCTATGGACATCTCCATCCAAATCAAAAATGTCTCATTCTCTACTCTGCTCAATGTTCTCAGTGAATAGAAGGAGTTGACAATTTCACAATTTTATGGTAATTATTTAGAATTTTTGTAAGGAAAAGTGATTTTACCTCAGTGGTTGAATTAATTCAACAGTTACATTGCCTAGGGTATGTTCAACTCTATACAACCATCATCATCATGAACACCACTAGAAATAACCCTTAAACAGTGGGATATGAGAGTCAGTAGATAAAAGTGGAGTAAACTTGATGAATAGAAAATTCTGGACAGATTCTGTTTGCTTCTCTAAGATCCCTTTGGAGAACACATCCTCAATAATGTAATCTTTGTCAGTTTTTCCTTTTTCCCATTTCATTCTACCTATTAACTTAGTTCTGCCTCCAGAAAACATTTCTAAATAAACTATATGCAGCCACATTTTGGTCTCATCCTGAGCTTTTTGAAGAAACTAAATTAAACATCTATACATTTCTGTATTGACCAGCATCTCTTTCACCTGCTTAAGGAATTCACTCAGGCTATTTCCTACTCCTCTCTTTTATTTCGCTACATATTTTGTGGATTTGTCCAATTATCAAACAAATATTCAGAAATATCATCTGTCACAGCAAATAAATTTTCTTTTGATATATCCCCCTCTCCAACTTTTATCTTTTTTTTCCTATCCTTCTCTACAAAGCTCCTAAAAAGACTTAAATTTGCTCTATATTACCACTGCATCTTTTTTCTTCTAAATCCACTCTACACAGAGGTTTCTACCCACTACTTCATTAAAATTTGATTCTAAGACCAACATTGCCAAACTCAATGGTCAACAATTATTGACCATGTTATGGCACTAGCAATTTAATATAATTCATTACTCCTTAAAATATTTGCTTCACCTGATGTCTGAGACAACATGAATTCCTCCTTTTTTTAAAGTATATGGTATTTCTCAAGCCCTGGGACAAAATAGATTTTATATTCATTTTTTTTTGTCTTGGCCCTGGCACAAATTTTTAAAAAATGACTACATAGTATTCAGGACTGGTAACTCCATGTGTAGCATTATAGACACAAATGGACAGATAACCTGAGAAGGAAGAATAAAATTAACAAAGAAAATTAAAAGTCACTCTATGAAAAAGACACCTATACTCGAATGTTTATAGCAGCACAGTTCACAACTGCAAAGTTGTGGAAACAACCCAGGTGCCCATCAATACATGAGTGGATTAACAAAATGTGGTATATGTATAGCATGGAGTACTATTCAGCTTTAATAAACAATGGTGATATAGCCCCTCTTGTATATTCCTGGATGCAACCGGAACCCATTCTACTAAGTGAAGTATCTCAAGAATGGAAAAACAAGCACCACATGTACTCACCAGCAAATTGGTATTAATGGATCAACACTTAAGTGGACATATAGGAATAACATTTGTCGGGTGTTGGGCGGGCGGGAGGGGGGAGGAGGGGATGGGTATATGCAAACATAATGAGTGAGATGTGCAACATTTGGGGGATGGTCATGCTTGAGGCTCTGCCTCGAGGGGGGAGGGAGGGCATGGGCAATATATATAACCGTAATATTTGTACCCCCATAATATGCTGAAATAAAAAAATAAATAAAAAAAATTAAAAAAAAACACATCATTCTTCCCTGGAGGAGTGAATGGTATAGAACACATTTGTGAAACACTCAACATCATATCTTGAAGCCCCCATACATTTAGAACAGATCAATTAAAAAACAAAAAGGAAAGCAGACATAATGGTTTAATGGCTTTAGGATATTGAAAATCCTGTACTAGCACTTCCATTTCCACATGAGCCAAAATGCTCTACTGCTCCATTGCAATTTCACTATTTATTCTCTTTCTCATTTCCATTTCTCCTCCTAGTATCTTCTAAACATCCCTCATTTGAAATCCCTTTTTCAAATCTTGATTTAACTATGACAATTTCAGGCTACAGTCCATTTCTTGTACTAAAAAGAGTTTATTTCAATGGTTCTCTAGTACAGAAATGTGCCCTTGATCATGACAGTCATAGACCAAAGTTCTTGGTTTTGTGAGAATATAAAGTACCCTAGATCAAGCCAATAATAGAAGTTTAGAATGTCTCTAGCAAAATTCAAATGAAAATTAAATTTAATTATTTTCCCATTTCTGAACTTAATTTTTAGCAGATAATTTAAAATTTAAAAAGAAGCAACGTTAAACATTGGGATTGGGACTTACTTACCCAAATAGTTAAAGTTTAATATTTTCTTCAAGCCTGTCTATTCTTCAAACTAATATCAGAGCTGAGAATCAGGTCACAAAAGATAGTTAAAAATTATTGAACAACCCATTATATATGAACAACAGAAATATTGATATTATGCTTCCCTCTCATTATTGACTGAATGAGGCAAACATAGCCCAGGTGAAATTCAGCATGTCGGATATTTACCAATAGCTTTCCAATAACTATTCAGCTGCAATTAGCTAAACTGAAAACATTTTCACAGAAAACATAGATAATTATAGAAAAATAAATCTTTCCATTTTAATCACCTTAAACTTTCTCATTTCTATTTGAGTACAAATATTACTAATTATTTTCAAAATTTAAATTTCAAAACCTACTATAGTGATAAAACATTTTCTTCATTCAAATTAAGATCATCAATTAATAATTCTTTTCCCTTTAACAAGCATATCTGATTAGGCTTAAATTTTTCTCTAGTTTATTGAAGTTAAAGTTCCTATCTTAACTAGATTGATCATGTCTATTTAATGTAACAAAATAAAAGTTATGTAAATTCTAACCCACAGTCTCTAAGAATATAACTATATCCAATAGCTATTTTATTCTAACTTTAATAAAATTTCCCCAAACCATGACAGTTTTGCACTCTTAAGGGTAAACTTTGAGCAAGCCTAAATAAAAATTTTATAGATTTCTTAAAAACATTTTCAATTAAGCAAAGTTATCTTCTCCTATTTAAATGGTATCTCAGTTCCCAATATCCTCTCTCCTCCAAAAATATGTCAGAAAACAGTAAGCTTTAAGCTAGCAAATTTTGACTATTTCACCAGATCATTGGGGATCCAGCTCACCTTATATTTGGTGGCGAAAGAATTTATTACTGGTCACTTCTCTAGAAATAGTGTGTGTGTGTGTGTGTGTGTGTGTGTGTGTTGGGGATGAGGGCTAGCATACACATGATATAACAAATCTAATATCACTTTGGAAATGCCTACACAATATTGTATACACTATTATCCTTTAAGGTTTACATAATTAATAAGTTTTATTTAATGAATAATATTTATTGAATGTTTGCAATGTGACTTCGATTTACATGCCTTAGCTCATCTAAGTAGAGCTTATTTTTCCAATTAAATAATTGAAATTGTTTATTGAAGAATACACATATTTATAAGTAAGTACACAGCTTTTAAAGTCCTAGGACTTTGTTTTTCTGAAATCAATGTGAACATTTCAGGACAGTGTTCTGTTCTAGAGACAAACTTTCCACACAATAAATTTAATTCCTTCTCAGAAAAGAAAAAGATGAAAATATGAAAAACCACCAAATACTCTTGCTGTAGTGTTCTTTCTTATCTTTTAGGGGTTTTTTTGCCCACCCAGTCACTCTCATCCTCATTTTCTGGGTGTAAAATGTGACTTTTTCCATTTAATTGGCACTGAAAATCTTATCTAAGTTCTAAATATGCATTATTTGTTCTCTTTTCATTGTTTTATGTCAGTATGCCCATCCTGATTGGAGAGTAGTTCTCAGTGGCAGCTTCCAAGGTAAGCCCCTTCTGCTGGTGGGCTAAAAGCCTATAGTAGTTCACCACAAATTATTTTCTATGGTAAGATGGTGGTTTCTTACATCTTACATCAGTATGTCTCTTAATTCTTCCTTAAAAAATCCTCAGCACATTCAGAGAACCACAACTGCAGTGGCTATTCCTTACTCTCTTCAGCCCACAGGAAGCAAACATCTGTGCTGCATGCCTACTGAGTGTCAGGCCCACACTCGTAGACTTTCTTTGGGTTGGTCCTCTGCTGTGCTTTTTCTTGGAACCTTCCATTTGCTAATGGTAATTTTTTAGATACAAGCAGGTAGTTTCTCCCATTTTCAGCTGTCCACCCCCAGGATACTCAGAGATGCCTATCACCGTCTGAAAGATCTGTTTTTATGCTGATCACTCACACCACTTACTGCTCTAAATGTGCTTTCCTTGAGCAAAACATCTCCACTCCCCAAGGATAATCTACCAGGCCCAAGCCACCTATGTAATTTATTCTTTTCAACAATTCTTTAAAGAGTAAATGCCACTACTATCCCTATTATACAGATGAGCAAACACAGCAAAGAGAGTTTAAAATCCTTCTGACTAAGGGCAGATTCATACTGAACGATTAACCTGGTGTATTCTTAACATCTGTCCTGTGTGAAGAACCATTCCAAACCATTTGTCTCATTTGTTCCGGCACAAGCAATAGGATAGTCTACTAGCATAGGGTTAATCAGTAGGTAAACTTTTTAAAAATGCAGTTTTATTCAGTTGGTAGGAATACTGTACAGCAAGAGGAAGGGGTTTCTGTTAAAATCCTAAAAGAAGAAAAAAGTTACTGTTATGTTTTCCTAGTTTATTAAATGTGTTTATCATAATAAGATTAACTAATTTTATAATCCAAATACTATTGATCATAAACTCATTTCTCTGATCCTTCTTGACTCAAGATCACTGAAGATCAGTTCTACAAAACAAAGATTTCACCTCAGCATGTTCTAGCTAACAGAACACTCACTGACTATTTCTTATGTAAGTGCTTTGATGTCCATGGTAGGTTTCAGAGACTCATGGGTCGGATATCTTTTCTATTTTTCTATTTCTCATAGCTCCTAGTATAGAACCTATGCACATAGACTCTTAATAAATACTTATTGTGGATGAATAAAAATATCAAGATAGGCAAAGAAGAATGTTAAGAGATTTGTGCCACCATTACTTCTACCCTTTAAAATACTTCCAGCTATTGCCCACAACTACCAGAGGCTGCATCTTTGGTTTTAGAAGTGCTAATGGTCAGTCTTGGGTAGAAAAGGAATGTTGCCATCCATCAGCTAGTTTCAATCTAACAATAGCAGAGCCCTTGTTGAAGTTTAAAAAATAAAATTAAGTGGACTTCAGCATCATAATTTTAGCTGGTACTGCTTAGTAAAAAAGGGCAGAAATCTGTGTTATATTTAAAGAAAAATTGCACTCCCTCCAATAAAAATAAGTTTTTTAAAACTTCTCATAGTTAAATAAATTTCACAAATATTATTATTATTTTGTACTAATGCTACAAATCACACCCTTCTATTGTTGATAATTGATTTAACAATATCTTTAGACATTGGTATATCTAATATTTTACTTTAAAATGTCTATTTTATAATCCAAGAGAGAATAATAAGTCTTTAAGCTAACCAATTTATATAGAACTGATTAAAATGTACAACTGAAGAAATGTATACTAGAATTAAATCTGTTTTACTTTGATTTTAAATGTGTGTTCTTCACCATCTTCACTTACAAAAGGATTATGAGGTTATAACTTATTAGCCAGTGAAAAATATCTCCCCCCAAAAATCATAATAAATTGAAGGAAAGTGTGTCTACTAAGTAAGCCATAACATATATGTAGGTGACAATGCACCATATTAATTAAGTTTGGTTATGTCTCCCATATGTATGTATGTGTATATTATTAATAAATGTAATAATTAAAAATTTCATATGAATTAGTTTGCTAAGGTTGCCATAACAAAATACCACAAATTGAGTGATTTAAGCAACAGAAATTTATTTTCTTATGGTTCTGGTGGCTGGAAGTCCAAGATCAAGCTGGTGGCGAGTTTGATTTCTTCTGGGCCTCTCTTCTTGGCTTGCAGATATCTTTCTTCTCACAGTGGTCTTTCCTCTGTGCATCCTCTCTTTTTTTAAGACAATAGTCTGACTGAATTAGGGCCCACCTCAATGCCCTTATTTTAACCTCTCTAAACGTCCTATCTCCAAATACAGGCACATTCTGAAGTACTGAGAGTTAGGGCTTTAACATATGAATTTTGGGGGAAACAGTTCCACCCATAATGACATACATTAAGTGTGCACATTATGCATTTATATACTTTATTGCTATTCTAGGAAAGAAGCTATTTCCTAGTTTTAAAAATCTTTTTTCCTCTCTCAACAATACACACACACAAACACACACACAAATCACTTTAACTTTTAAGTCATTCTGAACTCTGTTTTACATTGTATATAACAAAGAATTATGTACTAAAGTGAAATATAAAACTTTATATTTTGGTGGCGTATAATTCCTCTTTGAAGGCATAGGTGACTTATCATTTACAATCACTTCATGCCATCAACTATAACTCACCTAGGAATTGTGTACAAGACTCCTTTGATAGTGATTAAGCAAAATTCTTTCTATAAAAATCCAAATCATCTTACATCAATGTAGCTTGAAGAAGGGAGACGTTGTCAATTTTATGGGCTACAAGAGATTCTATTTTGTGATTCAATTGATGGAATGCAAATCAAATGACATAGCTCTAGTCTGGAGTAGATGGACATATACAGTCTCAGAGCTCATGAAAAACATCCACATGTACATAGTACATAGTAAGTGTACACAGTAAGTTGTATACAAAATGATCACAAAATTTCAGTGGCATACAATAAGTATTCAATTAGCTCACTATTAGGGGCAAACACAACTTCATTACTTTCAGCTGGCTTTGCTCTTGTCTATAGACCTCCAGCTGGTTACTCTCCAGCTGAGATTTGGTGTCAGGTTAGTTCTGTGTATTTATTCTTGGGTCAAGGCTAAAGAAACAGTAGCTTGCGAGGGATGTTCTTCTGATGGTAATGGTAGAGATGCAAGGAAGCAAGTAGATATATACATTTTTCTTTAAGGCATAGGCCCTAAATTGGCACTTGTTATTCCTGTTTTATCCTATTGGACAAAATAAATCTCATGTCTGAACCTAAAGTCAATTTGAAGGAAATATATTCTCTCCCTTTTCTGGAAGAAAATATTAAATATAAAGTCATATGGCAAAGAACATGAGAAGGAAGAATAAAAAGTTTAGGCCAATTATTCAAATTCTGACCCATAGAGAAGTGGTGTGTAATGATAATTTTTTAAACACCATTATAGAAATGGAAATTCAGAATTAATAGACTTAACTGAATTAAAAAATTTAAATTGATACCAAAAGTTACAATAGAAGTAATATCACATAATGGATCCTCAGGCTACACTTTATACAATGAACTTTTGAAAAGACACCTGCTTATTAATCTGATGCTAGAGTTTTATGTGAATAGACACATTTACTTTTATCAGTCCTAAAAAGAAGTTATCAAATATGCAGAAATCCTAAGACTAAGTCAGGTAAATATTGATAACATCTTTAAACATGTCTAAATTTAATAAAATTAATAAATTTCTACAAAAAATATATTCATAGTCTCCCTCCCATTACCCAAATATTTAAGATATTTTGAATATAAAATGACTGCCTTATCCTCATTCACTTGCAGAAAGGAATGTTAAAAACTGTAAGCTCCTCCAACAGAATAAGAGAAAATATTTGGAAACTACCCATCTGGCAACTGAAATATATAAGGAGCTCCAACAACTCCATAGGAAAAATCAAATAATCTGATTAAAAATGGGAAAAGGATCTGAATAGACATTTCTCAAAAGAAGACATAAAAATAATGGTCACTAGGTATATGAAAAAATGATCAACATCATTAGTTATCAGAGAAATACAAATCAAAGCTATAATGAGATATCACCTTGCCCCAATTAAAATGACTTTTATCAAAAAGGCAGGCAATAAACAAATACTGGCAAGGATGTGGAGAAAGGGAACTCTGGTACACTGCAGGTGGGAATGTAAATTAGTGCAACCACTATGGAGAACAGTATGGAGGTTCCTCAAAACATTAAAGATAGAACTACCATATAACCAGCAATCCCACTGATAGGTATATATCCAAAGGAGGGACATTCAGTATAAGGAAGAGATACCTACACTCCTATGTTTATTACCACACTATTCAGAGGAGACAAGATTTGGAATCAACCTAAGTGTTCATCAATGGATGAATAAATAAAGAAATTGTGATACATACACACAATGGGCTATTATATGGCCACAAAAAAGAATGAAATCCTGCCATTTGCAACAACATGTATGAAACTGGAGAACATTAAGTCAAGTGAAATAAGCCAACTACAAAAAGACAAATCTCACATGTTCTCATTCATATGTGGAAGCTAAATATTAAAAATAATTGATCTCATGGAGACAGAGAGTAGAATGATGATGACCAGAGGCTGAGAAGGATAGTGGAGAGGGAGGGATAAAGTGGGGCTGGTTAATGGGTGCCAAAATATAGTTAGATTGGCAGATAGAAATGAACAATATTTGATAGCACAAGAAAGTGACTGTAATCAACAGTAAGTTAGGGTATAAATTAAAATAACTAAAAAAGTAAAATTGAAATGTTCCTAAATCAAAGAAATGATAAATTCCTGGGGTAGTGGTTACCCCAATTACCCTGATTTGATTAATTCACATTGTATGCTTTTATCAAAACATCACACATACCCTGTAAAGGTATATAACTATTATGTACTTGTAATAATTTAAAAGAAAAGAAAAAGCTACTAGGAAACCATGGAAAAAATATTGGCTCCTCCAACGTGATTCAAACACAGTCATCCACTTCTTGAAACTGTATCATGGTAATACTTGAACATTTACCAGATAGCCTAGTATATCTATGACCTCATAAGTCATGGTAGCTGAAATGGAATTTCACTCTCTGAGACTTCTCTCTAAACTCCAGTGTTAAACCTCATAGGGAAAGGTTGGAATAGTACTACTTTCTACTTTTCTGTACAAAAAAAAGGGGGGGGGGGCTTAATGAACTGGTACAAACACAGGCCAAAAGTCTGCTTTGCCTGGCTTTCATCTGAAAGCCCAAACCTAAAATCATGAATACCTGTACTCCAATGAGAGAAAAAGGTCAAAGATCAATTGTAAATGCACTGCCAACAATAAAAAGATATGGAAGTCCATGAGAAAGAACATTTGTTAAAGTAAAAGTCAGCAGATTTAAATTTCTTGACCTGAGCCTTTCTTGGATAGTGTAGGGTGGGAAAACATCCAAAGAATGATTTCAAGAAGACTTTCTTAATCTGCTGAAGACAAAGATCAGAGTAACAAGAGATTTTTTAGGTCCTCTGAAATTCTCCTCCATCCACCTCTGGAATTAGACTATTTCAAAACCACCACTTCAAATGGAACTGGTAATTGAAAGAATAGAAGAAAGAACAGAACGTCTTGCTGGAATAATAAAAATAGAAAGAAATAATATATAAAATAGTAGTTATCAAAGAAAAGGAGATATATAGAAGTAAGGCAATATAAGAACTTCAAATGTACATATGAAAAGGAATATGAGGTTGATCTAGCCACAGAAATTAGAAGAAAGGCAGGTTGTGCTTGTGTCAGGAAGCCCCTGCCTTAAAGGATCTATTAATTATATCAGCGAAAATTCTATAGAAAAGGTTCATTTTCAAAAGAATTATTCATATTGTAGGGCATATCTATGAGCTTTTCTTTCTACCTACCTCTCCTCCATATCATGCCTGCTCAAGTGCTATAGTATCACCTCCTGTGTGGCCCATGCTTGTCTCATTGCTATTACTGTATATACCAAACTACAATTTTTTAAAATTATGAGATTTTATTTTTAAAATCAGTTTTCAGTTTACAGAAAAACTGAGCAGAAGGTAGAGAGTTCTCATATATCCCCTGTGCCCCTGCACACAGTTTCCCCATCAATAGTAAGATCTTGCTTTATTTGCAAAGATGCCACTTTTTTGCCTATAATATTTTTCCTAATTGTTTATTAATTCTTTGGTGCAAAGATTATTACTTAGCACCATGCAAAGATATTCAATAAATGTTGATTTAAGAACCTAAATTAAATAGAATGTTAATTGGATAGTAAAATTATATATAACTTATTTTTACTCTTTTAAATATCTGGGACCCTTTTAGGAATATGATGAAAGCCATTATGAAATATGTATATATTCAACTTTGAATATAAGGGTGAAAAATACCAGGATTTCTTAAACTTAGCACTACTGGTGTTCTTTGTGGTGAGGGACTGTCCCGTGCATTGTAGGACATTTAGAAGCATTCCTCGCCTTCATCCACTAGAGGCTGGGGCAATTCCCTCCCCCATCATGACAATCAGAAATGTCTCCAGACATTGCCAAATGTTCCCTGTGTGACAAAATTGCCCCTGTTAAAGAATTTTAAAAGATAACTTCATCAGACCACATCTAGGAAAGTAGACATTAACATAAAAACTGGTTTCAAAATAATATTAATTGGGGGTCCACTTTTATAAATATTAAATGAGAAAGGAGAGAAGGAGATGATGAAAGGATAAAGTGATTACACATAAGAAGAAATTTATTAAATATAGCAGACACTATTTGAGGAAGTGTTGAACATACATATAATTTTCTTAGCACACATAAAACAAGTAATTATTCAGAGAAGTTCTTAGAGGATAATTTGATGTAAAAGTTTGACATCTGTTGCTTCCAGTCTTTCATTTAACTTACAAATTAGAATTTCAAGTGCATATTGTAAAATTATTCCTTGAGAAAATGCAGTGAGACATTGGTAACAGAAATTGCCTATAAAATTAAAAGTATGTACTCATAAAAATGTTTACTAGTTACCCAGTCATTGATCCACATTACTAAATTCTTCCAGAGTACATGAATACACACACCAACATTGAGCAAGTGCCCACTATTTGCAGGGACTTGAAGCTATGAAGGCCTAAAAAGTGAAGGGAAGACATGACTTCTGTTTTCAAATAACCTTTGTCCACTGATATTTTCAGGATTAGTGTTTAAAGTTTAGTTCTGGATCAATTTACTTTCTAAGCAAAAAATGTGAAGAACTAACCACTTAATCATGTCATCACTTTTCTATTAAAGTGAAAAGGGCTTGGCTTGGCTCAGGAATAATTTAGATAAGTGAAAAAGTGCATCATT
The DNA here is from genome assembly GCA_008086735.1 of Cheirogaleus medius. Classification (NCBI taxonomy): domain Eukaryota; kingdom Metazoa; phylum Chordata; class Mammalia; order Primates; family Cheirogaleidae; genus Cheirogaleus; species Cheirogaleus medius. Next base: position 1,301,297 of record VBSM01002616.1, on the reverse strand, counting down.
AACATCTCTGTGAAGAAAGACCAAATTTTTAAGAAGCATATTCATGTGGTAGCTAGGCTCCGAAGTCAAGTGGGCTTAGGTTGGAATCCTGCCCCAGTTCCTTGTAAATTATACGGCATTATAAAAATCAAACAACCTCAGTCCCAGTTGGTTTTCCCATTAGCATAATAGAGATAAGAGAGGATTAAATGAGATCATGTGCCGGGAACAGCAAATATTCAATTGTGTTAGACATCAATAAATTAACCAGTATTTTTTGAACAACTACTATGTGCAGGCATCTGGCTAGAACTAATAAATATATGGTAATTAATTTCCTGTATATAAGTCATACTATTATGTCAGTTTCACCACTGAAGAAACTTAACTCTAAAAATAAGAAGCTCATGCTGAGATGTTTTCAGTGAATGATAAACATGATACATACCATGTCAATTTTATGGATTTCTTTTAATAACTTATTACAAACTAATTATATATTGTTTCAGTATTAAGTATAAAATATATAAATTGTAACAGTTACTTCTCACTAGCCTGAGAAATTTGAATATTTCTATGTATTTACCATATGTGAGCATTTTCAGTTTTATTAGTGAAGAAACTCCTGAAAATGTCCTTCCCTCTGTCCTATGTTTTTGTTTGTTTCCTGGAGGCCAAAGAATTGTGTTTTGTTTATCTGTGTATACCCCGATGTGTCCAGCACAATGCTCTTATCTGGTGGATCTCTGAGCATGGAGGTTAGGTGAGGTAAATTGAATTGAATTGCTGTAAACTGAAAGCTCCTTTTTCAGCACTGCTTATTGCTGTAGAATCCTGAAGGTAGCTGGAGCTGAATGCCTCAGATAGCTATTTTTCATTACTATATACAAAATCACTGCTACATTGGCAGGAAGAAATGAAAATGTCTTGACACAAAGAGTTAATGTGATTTGCCAAGGCTTACAAGATGCCCATCTAAGATTTCTGGCTCACTTCAGAGCATTTTGTTTCTTAGCCTGCTGTTTTCCCTGTATGAATAATTATGATTTTTAATTGAAGTGTACATCAGCTTTTATGTACTGGTTTGGCCACTGACATGTTAGGTGTGTGATAACTCCTCAAATGAACCTCATAAATTATGTTCCAAGATTAAATTTTAAAGACTTTTCTTGACTGCCACCTTGTGGTTGATTTTTCAAAGTCACAAAATTCAGCCTTGGAGAAAAATACATAAAGATTTTAACCTTGTTAATAAAAGAAATTAAAAGCCCAGTAACTTATATGTAAATAATAGATAATTTTGCAACGAGGTCAACATAAACCTTTTAAAAACCATATTTAATGAAACTCAGCATTTAGGATAAACTTATCTTTTGTTCCATCATTATTTCTATAAGTAGTTTGGAAAATTACACTTGGGGAAAAAAACAGGAAAATATTACCTCAATCCACATAAAATATACGTGATGTCATCAATTTAATTCAAAACCTTTCTATGTTTCATTGGTTACTTTCTGAAAACTTTAAAATTAGACTTAGTTGCTGAATAAATATCAATTTAATAAAAAATTGCATGTAAGAAAAGTTACAACATATCATCAACTTTAAAAAGTATGTCTTTATAATTAACTAAGTGATACATGCTTTATTAAGTATTTTCATTACTGTTAAAATAGAAATTATTATTTAATAAATAACATAATTTTATTAGAGTATTTGAAATATGTACATTCTTTTTTTTTCTTGTCTTGATGACCATGATTAGTAATCTGCTCTCTGGCAATAAATCTGCTATGTGTCTACAACTAAATTAATTACTTGTGTAAGAAAAGTCTGTGAGTTTCTTCAGAAGTAATCAGATCATTCCATTAGAACTTATAAGTGAAAGACCAAGATAATTGCTACAATCCAATAACAAAGAGTGAAAGAGGAACACTGGTTAACCACAAGGCCTTCAATCATACTGATGATAGGAGGTTGAAAAATGATTGCTAATGCTTCAAATTCATAAACCAGGTGATCTATTCGAAGGTAAAGTTAGATAGTATTTGGTCACAATGTATTTGTGTATTTGGTCATGTAAATATAATTCATGGTATTATAATAATTAAGAACTCTACTTTCTGATGCATTAATTAATTTCCACAGTCTACCTTTGAAGATTGCCAAGATGAGCATTCTTGGTATTATAGAACAATATTGGAAATCCTGCCTCAAACCTAGCTTCACATTTGAAGAATGATTAAATTTAATGCAAGAATAAATAGGGTACCATTCTGAGTTAGAAAGTCCATTAAACTTCATATTCCACAATGATCCCAAACAAGGGAAACCTGGCTTATCTGTGAGCTTTTACACCTGGACCAAAGGCAGAGTTGCTTTTATTTTTTATTGATCAAGAAAATAATCCTTGTTGAAATTCAGACTCTCAAGTGGAAATTATAATTGTTTTATATTTCAGCTAGAAAACAAGCTATATATAATACAGATGTCTCACTGCAAAAAAATTTTTAATTTGAAGTCAAAAATCACTGAGAAGAAAGAGTAAAAAAGCCTCAAGTTATTTTACTTCCAGTCCAATTCTATTTCAATAGCTCCATGATGCCTACATCCTTATGAACAATCACAGATATTCCTTTTTATCATGAATTCTGGGTATTATATTTTATACCTGCTACCACATAAGATAGCTTCTCATTATGTTATTTTTAAAATCATTTGCCATGGTGTGGTCTTTATTCTAATAAAACCGTAGAAATCTAATGCAAGAAGGTAAACCTTAATTTGAATTACTACTATTTTTTTAAATTTAATGTGTCTTTCATTTAGGTCTGATCCAACTATCTCAAAGTTTTTGCTTTAATGATCTTATAAAGTTTTTTCCATTATGTCTTTGAGGTGGTCCCATTTTCTTAATGGGAGAAATATATTTAACTTGTCTGAGAGCCATGTTTGTTTTCCTTGCTTGCTGCCCTAGGATATGTGAAACTAGAAACTCTATCAAAAATACTTTTAATTTACTTGCTAACATTCATGCTCTTGGTAGGAATAATTTTGATTAGTAGAGAAAGTACTTTCTCATTGTCTTCTTTTACTGGCATATAATACATTGCATTTGTGTCTTTCTTTACTGAGCCTAGGAGCCTTTAGATTGATTATCCAATTAATCCTCCTAACATTGCTGTAAAAGTAAGAATGGGGAGTAAATTCCCATTCTACATGTAGGGAGATTAAATGACTTATACTATGTCACCAAGCCAGTAAAAAGCAGAGTTAAGAAAACTGCTTAAGGCTAGCCTTTATTGCAGTATTGGGTCATTATTTTTCATATTATAAGAACCACTTCAAAGATAACTGGTATTAGGAGTTGACAACCGAACAGGTTTCTTCATTTTTAATTGTAATCGTATTCTCTAAAATGGCCTTTTGAAATAATAACTGGGAATATAAATGCATTTATATTGGTGGAACATAGTGCATGGTGCTATAATGGTATACAAAATAAAATCACTTTTGTTTTTCTAGTTATAAAGCTAGTTAGCATTCATTAATAAGTGATAATATTAAGATTCATTAATAAGTGAATGTGGAATTCAATGCATCTTTTCTTTTGCTTTTTAATTTATTATTAATACTCTAGTTTAAGTTGCCCCCTTTCTCACATGAGAATTATGCAGCTCAATATCACTTTTATTTGATTATTTTAATCATTAATTTTTAAAGAGATTTTGATATTCATGCAGAAATGATTCAAGGAGCAGCATCATTTTATTTCTATTATTTTTATTTTTTAATAAGGATAAATTTAACCTATAAAAGACAGAAAAATAAATATTTAAAATCTTACGTGTTTCTCCATTCCCCAACTTTCCTTGCTGCATAAAAACTAAAAAAATGACTAGTCTACATAATATGTTTGACTACACATTTGACTGTAACCCAAAAGTCGAAATGTCAGAAATCTCAGAAGCACAGAGTTCCCTGTGGGGTTTCAAACCCAAGTCTGTAGTCTGAGGGAGACTAGTGATTCAAATAAGCTTCCGTTATGCACTTGAACTTTAAGATCTTTTAGAAGAAGATAGATTTGGATTCATTTGAGATTTTCTTTTTGCAAGTCAGTAGATATTAGATCTGAAGGAACCTTTAAAAATGTTTTTGAATTTCTCCTTTGTGTAAAACAACTTTAGGAATAAATGAAAGTTGAAGGTCCAAGGTCACTTGAAATATGATCAGCCCTGTCCTACTCACTCTGGAAGGCTGATGCCACCTTATGGAACTCAAGGTTCACTACATCACAAGCTGAAATAGCCACAAAAAAACCTAAGTTCCAGGAGAAGAGCTTATAACTTAAATTTAATCAATATGAAAGCATTTTACTGTATAAATAAAAGGCAAGAGATTAAATATCAAATTATATTATAATAATTTTATGTTCTTATTTCTTACATTGCACATTATTAATCAGATATGAGATTCATGTTCCTTTGGTAATGTTAACAGAGTTGTTTATTAAAGCAAATATTCAGGCATATTGCAGAAATTCAGAAAAGATTATTTAATTCCTATATTATTATGTTTCTTGTTCCTGCTCTTATTGTTTTATTTTACCCATAGTTTCTTCATTCCGAGTTATATGTGGACTGTTCAATTACTCAAATGTGGCTAGAACTAGAAAAAAACACATCTATTTCCTTTTAAAATTGTAGTAATTGTGCTAATATTGAGACTAAACAGAAAGACTCAAACAGGGGCCAATTCCCTAGTAAAGGTCTCTTTGTGAGCTTTTTGAGGGGCATGAACACAGAGTTAAGAAGCTTCTACTCATCATATTAAGGAATGAGTGAGGAGGAATTAGAAAGACATCTGTAGCTTTTAGTAAAAGGGGAAAATGCTTTCAGAAGGGATGGAGTAATCAAGCTGTGATGGTCCTCAGTGCATAAATAGTAAGTGGGAAGCTTAATTCAGAGATATGCTGGGACCCAACCCAGGCTTCATGAACAATGGACATGAGGTCTAGAAAAAAGTTTACTTCCAAGTGAACTCAAAGAGAGTTTTAATTTTAACATAATGGAATGTAAGAAGCAGTATCTTGAACATATGAGGTAAGTTGTAGATTATTTGAGAGCTCTAAAACCTGAAATTTTTTGTTGATCTAAACACTATGTTATTTGACTCCGAGACCTGATTTCTCAGTCTTTCTATTATCTGACTCCGAGCCGTAGCTCAGATAGGTGCCGTCAGTTGGTGAAATCTGCCTAGATTCCCAGCTCCAGGCATTTGGATATGCCTGATGAAATTTATTGTCATCACTGAACTATTTGTCAGCTGAAAGAATTTCATGACGCTTCCTGATCATGTTTCTGTGAATTGTCTTCCTGGCCCTGACCTGCTGAAGCATTTGTCAGAAAATATTAAAAGGAAGTAGCTGCAAGTTTGTCACATGATGGTCAAAGTTGAAATTCCCAGGAATAATTTCCTTATAGCTATACTTTAATGTTGTTCTTCTACTCTTTATCCTCATAGCTTCAAAAGGAGTCCAGCAGTAGATCAACATCATTCATTTCACTCTCTCATTTCTTCTCCAGATGCAAGATAACCAGGTAACTACAAGTGTTACTATGTTCTTTGAGAATATCTGTTTATTATTTCTACTTTTGTTTTTTTCAGTAACAGCGTCATTTTGGACAGCACACCTAGCCAATATGCTCACCATTTTCAACTCAGATGGTGAAGACAACTTCAGCAGAGGATTTTCAGACAAAATTCCCATTACAAAAATGAGAATTGTGGTTGTCAAGTGTGATCACAAAGGTAATCAGAACTCAACACAAACTATATAATATTGAAGATGTCTGCCTTAGCTTGCAGATCCTTCATGAAAACTTTGAAGCCAGTCTCTGAAACAGGCCCCAAATCATCTATTATTCTTGGCACTGCTTGTGTACCCTAGGGTCAGTAGCAATGATGTCTACAATGTTTACCCATTGTCCAACTTAAAACATACATGTTTCCTTAATGGCTCCAGATAAAGGCATTATAAATAATTTCCTTTAGAAAATTTATTTTTTGGATAAAAAATGACTATTGTCAGATATAAGCTCAGTGATATTTGCTGGAATATAAAGGTCTCTGTCTCCTCCTTTTCATGGTGCATGTTCTGCCAAAGGTGTGTGGGTGGTGCTGGAGAGTGGGTAGTTGCAAGGAAAATAAAATGGGAGAGGATTGAGGAAAGACTGTAAGGTCCTCATGAGAGAGACTAATGGTTTAGACCAGGAGTTGGCAAAATTTTCTGTAAATAGCCAGAGAGGAAAAATTTCAGGTTCTAAGGGCCATATGGTCTCTGTTGCAACTACTTAACTCTGTTGTTGTCCTATGAAAAAACACCCATAGATAGACAATGTGCAAATGAATGAGCATAACTACTTTCCAATAAACCTTACCCAAACAGGCAGCAAACCAGATTTGGCCTGGGAGTTATTGTTTGCCAACCCTTACATTAGATTAAAATTAATGTTTCATGTATTTATGTTAATAAAAAACCCCCACAAGAATCATGGGTTCAAGATCCATTTCTGACCCTAGCTATCTAGTAGGGAAAACATTTTTCCTATTGATTGTGTTATTTTTAAAAAGACTGAATAAAAATCATTCACAAACTCATTCTAATAATTTTTTTAAATAGATATTTTTATTGCATGTGAATTATCAGAATTTATCATGAATTCTGTAAGAAATCCCAATAGAGAGCAGAACACACAAACTGTGAAGAATATAGGACAGATTGGGTTAAAGTATTTTGTTTCAGACTGGGTCCTGTCTGATTTACAGAAAAAAAAATCTTTTATTTGCTTATACAAAGACATTCTTTTTATTTCAACCACAAATCCTGACAAAATCCTCATTTTGGATCCCATTCCTTGCTTTGTCTGATTCCAAGATTCTCAAAGCTGACTGCTTTTCTGGGTTTATGCCTCTATAATTCCCAATCATGGCATGTTTGGGTCAACATCTTTGTACAAATAGGAAAACATAATTGTTCAAAAACCTTCTATAATCTAATGTGACCCTGCCCTGTCCTCCACCAGAACCAGCCCAGGAGACTTCACTTATATTTCAGCCTGCCTCATAGAATGATGTGGCCTCTCTAATGGGTAAAACCAGTCCCTTAATTCAATCCTAAGCTGGAGTTTCACAAAACCACACCTACACTTTTATTCATCCTATTTTCAAATATTGAAAACCACAGATAATGTCATCAGACAAAGACCTCACAAATTCAATAAAATTTAATATATATTTGTTGGCTGCTTATCCTGTGTTAGGCCCTGAGCTGGGCAATGGGATTCAAACATAACCATTTACCCTAGGATTGAACCATCATGTGGGGATACTGAGAATATTCACTAGTACTGTGTTACCAGAGTGCATTTAATTTGAGTGTAGTTAGTTATATGTGGTAGCATTCCTTCTATATAATCTTCATCAAGAAGCTACATTCTAGCTATTACGGGGGAAAAGAAGGTTAGTTAAGAAAGATGAAGAAGATTAAGTAAAGGAATAAATGAGAATTTGGGAAGAAACAATAATCTCAGCATGCCAAGGCATTGAAGAACATGACCTGAAATCAAGATGAAAATGCAGATTGAAAGGGAATTACAAAATTTTTCATACTTATTAAGGAATTTGGATTTGTTTTTTTTTTACCCTCAAGGAGGGAAAAATCACTGGGTAATTTTAAGAGAAGGAGTAATGTAATCAGACTTAGAAAGTCAGCTTGCATAAAATTGTTGAAAATGTATTAGATGAAGAAGAATCTGGAAGTAAAGAGGCTGAGCAGGAAGGTAATGAATTTTGTACAACAAAGAAGAGATATGGACCTGAACCGGGAGTGATGATAATGAAAAAAGAGGCAAAAGCAAGAAACTTTTCAATATAGGTAATGAAAAAGGAGTAGTTGGGTAACACCTGGTGCTTCTACAGTTTCTATTAGGTCATTAAATATGGAATGTCTGATGTTGAATCAAAAATTTAGTTTATTATATCTCAAACAAGAAGCAGTACAATTAACCAAAGTATGTGCCTAAACTATCAACACAGTTTTGACATCTTAACAATAACTTGCTTATGCCAGTAGTGAAGAAGCCTAGACAGTGAGTGGCAATGAAATAGCAAAAACAATTTTCCACAGCTTGTTGAGAATTGAGTATTTTTCATTTCAAGAAGTGGTCCAAAGCATGAACGAAATGGTAGTCAGTTGGTGCAAGGTCTGGTAAATACAGTGGATGACAGAGTTTCCGAGTCCAGCTTTTATAGTTTGAGCAGCGTTGTTTTTGCAAGAGGGTTGGCCTGTCTCTATTGACTAATCTCAGCTGCTTAATATCAAGCATCATCATCATGTGGTCCAGTTGGTTGCAGCAGAAATCTGCTGTAATTGGTCCACCAGGTTTCATGAAGCTGTAGCGGATAATACTAGCGTTGGATCACCAAACAGACACCATTAGCTTTTATTGATGAATATTTGGTTTTAGACTTTGTTTCAGCACTCCTCCATCTTTATACAACCATTATGTTAAATGTTTTCAATTGTCAAAAAGAATCCATTTTTCATCACATGTAACAATATGGTGTAGAAATGGTTCACTCTTATGTAATGACAGCAAAGAAAGGCAAGCTTCAAGACCATTTCTCTTCTGATGCTCATTTAATTCATGTGGTAACTATCTATTCAGATTCTTTACCTTGCCCATTTGTTTCAAATGGTTCAATATTGTTGGAATAATAATGTCAAACCTTGCTGCTAATTCATGCATAGGTTGAGATGGATTTGCTTCCACTACAGCTTTCAGCTCATCATTATCCACCTTGGTCTCAGGCCATGCACGTGGCTCATTTTCAAGATTAAAATCACCAGAATGGAATTTCTCAAACCATTGACATACTGTGTTTATTAGCCACATCCTTCCCAAACATTTTGCTGATATTTCGAGCTGTCTGTGCTGCATTGGTTCCACGATGGAACTCATGTTAAAAAATAACACAAATTTATTACTTATCCATGGTTTCACCAAAACTGCTCTAGAAAAAGATTTTTAAAGATAATCACAAGCTGAAATGTTTGTTTGGAAGTCTGAATATGTACCTTCACAACAAAAAAGAAATAAGAATGTCAAAGTGAAATGTCGGAGATATCAACTGTCAAACTTAGTACTTAAGGAAACCAGACATTCCATAATTAACAACCTAATATATTGTACTACTAAATATATTCTGCTTATGGAGATTCTTTTAAAAAATGTTTTCTGCTTATTTATTGTTTAAATTGATGGCTAACAAGAACTGGATTGAGTTCACCAGACTGATGTTTGAGCTTAGCTTCTAGTGTCACCTTCTCTAATTAGGTCATTTACTATCTTCTTTATCCTGATCCATTTTATTCTCAAAATGTTTACTTCACCTTGTGGTCTCCATTCTCACTTCTCATTTTAGAGATCACACATTCCTGTGTCATACATTTTCATGGCAGGAGATTTTTTTACACCCTTTGGGAATGATATTGACAGCTGTTTTGATCTTGAAAGAATAGTTTCAGTAGAATAACAGCTGCCCAATCCATAGTTCATCACTAAGGAAATGCGAGAAGTTAAAGCCTGTAAGGTAAAGTATTTAATTGTGACAGTAAAGAGAGTAATGAAGTAGTAATTTGTTGGAAAGAGTCAAAGAAAGTATTTTGTCCTTTTCTTTTCTTTCTTTTTTTTTAAATTTTTTGTTTCAGCATAGGCTGTCGGGCAGGTGGGAGGAGGGAAGGGGGGGATATATTCACACCTAATGGGTGTGGTGTGCACCGTCTGGGAGATGGACACACTTGTCCTTTTCTTATATAAGGGAGATATTATATTTTTTATTTTTTGGTTTGTTTTTTAATTTTTTTCCTTGTTCTTATTTTTTAGTATGAAAAGAAAAACCAATAAAGGCAGGGGGGGAGAGAGAGAGAGACTAATGATCAATATATAAAATGGTATAGCTTTAACATATATGAGATTGTCTTTTAAAGTTAAATGTCAGTAAGTATTAATAAATAATTATTTAAAAGTATCAATAAATAACATATGACAAATTAAAAAGTATCAATAAAGAAATAAGTATTTAAATGTGGTCCATTATAAATAATTATATTCTAATATAAGAAAATATTATGGTGTCTAATTCAGTGGTTGACATTTAGGAGATGCTCAGTATGGATATAATGAATTAATTGAATCAATAAAGAAATGATTTCCTTTGTCTAAAGCAGCTCTTGAGAGCATCCACTGATTGTTGGCCACATTTTAAGAACCACTATTGTACTCTTATTCTTATTTCAATCAATTAGGGATGCCTGCTTTTTAGTAGATGCAACTTAAGTTGTTCTAAATTCTTTCATTTTATGTTTAGCACACTTAGGTATAATGATTTATGAAATAATGATTGTTTATCATTAATTTATGCTGCACATATTCTGTTATTTCATATGAGTTATTAATATTTGAAACAAATAAAAATTAACACTTTTAGCATTTATTTAGCCACTACTATGTGGTATTATATGCCAGGAACACAAAGAGGAATGAGAATAATCTTTCCCCTAAATCGCTCCTAACTTAATAGTGGTCCTTGGAGAGAGGTTCGTTAATAATCATAACACAATATGATAATGTTAAATGTAATATGTGTACAGTATGTTAGAAGCACATAAATTTAATAAAATTCTATACAGGAAGCATATATTACTAATCTAGTATATATTTGATTGTGTTTTACGCCCATCCTTATTTAACTAGATAGTCTAAGAGCTCATATTCTACTAGGGAAACAGACAAACATTTTAATATTCTGTGGCAAATGCAAAATTAGAATAAATAGGAATAGCACATAGGCAGGGCTGATGATCCCTGTGTCAGTTTGAGTCCTCCAGAAAACAGAGGCCAAGATGGGATTTGATGTGCAAGAAATTCATTTGGGAGAACCACTTATGAAAGATAAAATGGAGGGAGCAGGAGAAGATCGGGAGAGCCTTCAGACCACAATGCAAGTCTACCTTTGTAAAGAGACAGGAAAATAACAATTGGGTAGAAAGTGCCTTAGATTAGAGCAAAGTTCCACGAAAGTCATGGCCAGGCTGACGAGGAATCTCAGAGCAAAAGTTCTCCAATAGAGAAATCCTTCACAGGGCAAGAAGGGGTGGCACTAATACACCTCCATGCTTTGTCACTGGCTGGTTGTAGCCAAGAAAAATGTGACCTGTGTTATCAAGGTGACAGATAACAGAATTGGAGTTGGGCTGTCAGTCAACCGTGCCTGCAGCAGCAGATTCACTATAAGGAGATATGAGTGGTGCCACTGTAGAGATCTGCTCTTCCTTTTAAGTTCTGAAAGCCATTCCTCCAGAGGTACCTTTGGCCACTCTTCTTGATAGAAAATGTAGAACAGAGATGAACTACAGTCTCTGTCATTGCAGTTGGTTTTGGGAATGCAGGTAATATTCATTCCCTCATTTATCCTCCAGCCATTCTAAATTCCCCTCACTGGGTGCCATTGCTTCAACCTGTCCTGACAGATTATTTGGTGGCATGACACAACCCTTAATTTCAGTGCCTGTTTTCTCAGACTACTACTGGCCCCATCTGTATCTGTTTAGGTCTGCTTAGAAGCAAATGCTAAGACAGTAGAAATTTGTTGGGGAAAACACTTGTGAAGAATGAAGGGATGGGAGCAGGCATAGGCAGGGAGAAAATTTAGACCGTGATTCAGGTGTAAGAGATGTGAAATTAGAGAAGGAACTGGATAAAATTAGCCTCAGACTGTGGTATGCTTACTTTAAAAAGTCTCATCCATGATGCCTAAATAAAAGTTGCCCATTAGAGAGATCCTGTATTAAGCAAGAGTGGGCCCATACCAGTCTCCTGGTCAGGCTCAGCCATTGGCTGTGAACAGCCTGGGGCAAGCAGGTCTCAGTGCAAATTAGCGGAGGACATACAGGGACAGCAGCCAGCTGTCATCCCACCATGGTCACCACATCAGTTCCCTTAAATGAGATCTGAGTGATATGCTTCCATGTCCACCACAACCTCCTTTTGTGTATTCAGAAAAGAACTTTTTCTTTCCAGAAAATGGAGTTAAACTGAGTTTGAAATATGATGAGAAGTTTCCTAATCATACAAGAAGTTTACTCTGGGAAGAAATCATGTAAAAAGAAAGTTGGTAGGAACAGCTGATTAAATGCCATGGATTGGAAAAAGTTAGACTCTATAATATTAGTTGTGCCTGAGTAACATAACCCTGACTGTTACAGCGTCATGTTAAGTAAGGGGCATGTTTTAATAGTGACATTTCTACAAACACACATATAATAAGGGCATAAGAAACAGAATAATCTAAATTAGAATAGATACTATTACCAAATAAGAAGATACTCATGAATATATTTTCAGACAAATACTATTTTCAAGAAATTAAAAAAATATTTAAGTTGAGTGTATTTTCCCAAATCACCATTCAAAAGTCCTTCTTGATGACCATTATTATTAGCAGTTTATCAAAGGCACATTCAGATTAACGAGCCCTTGTAATTTGTAGCAAGCAATGGCACATTTTGCTCTCAGGAGAAGAGAGCTTTTGGAACCAGTGGCACTATAGGATATGGTTACTTGAAATAATGGCATAAACAAAAGCAGCATGAAGGCTATATATTTATTTAGAAACATGCAATTTACAGACAATAAAACACTACTGACATCACCAGACATCAGTTGAGGTCAAGCACTTCCTCAAGAACCAAATACCAGAGAGAAGATTTCATAATATAATTTTCATAATTCTCTTTTATGTAAACAAATGTGCCTATAATAGTTCCACTGGAAAAATTCAGTCAGATTTCTTTAAAGGGCCATTCTTTCTAGTGCTGCAAGTAACAACATTATAAATTTCAACATCTACCAAAGAACGTCTTTATTTTCAAGTTGAGAGCACATTATATAGTATGATTTATGAAGTTAAAGATAAAAGAACTGTTCTTTTATGAAAAGGTTTCCAATTTCATAGGGAAATTACTACTATTATAATTTATTGCCTAGTAGTAAGATTGCTGTCACAAGTTATTTGAGTACATTTGCCTTAAAGATGTTTTTGTTATCCTCTGGTATTTGTAGAATATAAGATGTTCCTGTAACTAACACTTTAAGATGTTAGCAGCACCAGCTATTAATTACTTTGCCTATAATGTGTGCATATAATTCAACTTCTAGAAAATGATGGGCCAGGAGAGAATTAATATTTATTGAAAGCTAACTTTATGTCAGGAGCTGTGCTAAGCATTTTATGTACAACTTCTTATTAAATCTTTAGAGCTACATAAAACAGGTATTATCCCTACTTTAAAGATGAGGAAACAGTGGCCCAGAGATCCGGAGTAATTTGAACAGGTCATATGGGTATTATATGGGCCAGCTGGAACTGAGGCATCATTCATTATTATATCACATCTCATGATGTAGTTTTACAACAAAATGCAATATATTCTTACCTAAATCCGAATTGTAAAATACTGTATCATCTTAGCAAATCAAATATTAATTGACAGCCACATGCTAACATATATGCTAGGTGCTGGTAGGGTGCCCAATAGGATACTCATCTTCACCGGACACACTAGTGTTTTATAAATCAATTCATAGTACAGATAACTTGCAAAGTTGCTAACAATCAAACTTCTGGGCATATTCAATTGTGCAAGACTCTGAAGTATGTTGTGTCATGAGGGTTTTACTGATCTAATTATATGTGATTTTGGTTATTTTATGCTTGTAGCCATGAAGGTCTTCCTTGATAATTATGTGGAAGAAAGCTGTGCTCTGTTGTCATATCAGCAAAGAAGGAAGAATTACTAGCTGAGAAATCATTATGAACTATTATATAAAAGAAAAGCTAGATAATATCCTCTGTTAAAGTATTATCATACTTGCCATGTATCTTTCAAAATAATGTCAGAATGTTTTCATGTACATTATTATATTGAATGATATAGAACAAATGTTAATTTCATCATTGCAAAGTATCAAAGACCCAAATTAAAGTAATTCATCAAGTCATGCTTAACCTCCTATGAACCCTATTCTGTGTCATAAATCATTTCTATAAATATATAACAAAAATGGTATATTTTTAGTTGCCAAAAGATTTAACAAATTATTTTGGTCAAAAATGTAATATAAATACCAAAACATGAAGGCTATGACATGTGACTTAATTGATTTTTGACAAGATTCAATGGAATATGGGGTCTTATGTATGATAACATATATATTTTATGTATGATTAAAATCATCTCATATACACAACATGGTATGAAGATGAAGATTCCTACCACTCTTATCAGAAAGTTCAGAAAAATTTGATTTTGGTATTCCCTCTCCTTCTTTTCTTTCTGGGACACCACCTCCTTTTATTAGTAACTTTATTTTCTATTATTTCTGCTTCTATAGGTCAACATCATAAAGGTTGGTTTATTCCTGAAATAAGGATTTCCTTTAAAAAGAAAAGCAGATTAGAAGACTAAATACCTGATAGCAGGTATTTATGTATTTCTCACCTTGCAGGACACGGTTGTGAGCATTGGCACCTGTCTTGGTCCCTCAAATTGCATAGTTTATTAATATGTCTCTGCTTACGCAGAGTTAAATGTTACTATCTCCAGTTGGTTATTTATTGTCTTCATAAAGTACAGTGTGATAGTTCTTTAAAATCATGGTCACAATATATAATGTTTACATATGTGTCAAATTTACATTAGACTTCTTTACTAACCCAAAATACATTCTTCCCAGTTTCTGCTCATGTCATTTATGTTTTCTGTGAAACTAGACAAATAATTATAATAAAAAAATAATAACCTTTATACCCAGCTTGTTCCTACCACTCCCCTACCATCAAAGTCTTGCTAAAACTTTCTGTTCTTTAATCTGCAAAACTCATTTGTTAGGATAAAATACAGTTTTGAGACTTTATTTCTTTAATCCTCAAAGCTTATCCCAATCATTGGTAGATTCACAGTAAATGCTCAGTTGTCTTTATTTACCTAGAGTACTTCAAAAAGAGATTATTTTCTACTTCTCTTAAAACTATTACTGCCTGTTTTATACTGATGTTGTTTTTTAATTAATATGCCTACTTGAATTATTTTGGGACCTCCCTGAGCACATGAACAAATCGAGTTTTTGCTTTGGTGTTTTACAGTTGAGACTTACTTTCCTTTCTCTTGCTAGCTTTTGTTTTATGATAAAGAGTGCCTGCCATTTTGTTGTTATGACCTAAAAAGAAAGTACTATTGTAGCTATTGAAATATATTTGCAATTATTTTTTTTGAGATTTTAGTTTTTAAAATGTCAAGAGAGTTATATTTAAGAGATTAAAGCACATGAATATATGACGTGAAATTGTCAACACACTGAAAACACTTTAGTCTTTGAGGAATAATTATTGTCATATATCAAAATAAAATGCTCATGTGTCTTTAATCAGATACTTAATATATTCAAATAACACCTTATAAGTTACACTAAAACTCAGGTACAGTGACTGAAACTGCATTTTATAAATTAATAAAGGGCTATAAGGTGGGAACTGTGAGAGGGGCCTGAACTCTGCAAAGATATAGGTTATATATATGTATAACCATATATAACCATCCGTTGCCCCTAGTTTGCTTTCCTATAATTGCTACTCAGGATTCACATAGCTGATGGTCATAAAGATTCTTAACTTTCTTGATTACTGCCATAGACAGTATCACCCTTGTGAAACCTAAGGCTAGTCTTTGAGATATCTTCCAGGCCCTACATGGTAGTGGATCAGCTGATTCACCCAGATCAGGGGCCTATACTCAACTGGTCTTGCAATCCCCACCCAGGAATTGACTTAGCACAAGAAGACAATTTCTATACCCTTATGGTTTCACCTTGAACCCGGCCAATCAGCAGACCCAATTGTCTAGTCCTCTGCTTACCAAACTATCTTTAAATCCCTTTCTCCAAAATTCTCAGAGAAAGAGATTTGAAAACTTCCTCTCATCCCTCATGTGGTACCAGTGGTAATAAACTCCTATTTTGCCGTAATGTCTGCTATCTCAGTGTATTAGCTTCCTCTTGAGCAACTGGCAATAAATCTGGTAAGGTTGTAACATAACCTTGAATTATTCCAATGTTTTAAGTCACAGACCATCTCAGATTAAGATACTCTGTCCAAGGAGATCAGGCCTTAACACACACATGTACACACACACCCACATACACTTCTACTGTCATGATTTGTGGTTTCTTTCAGTTAAAAATCACTCAGATAATTTCCTCTGATACTTCTTTCCCACACCCCAAGTGTGTTGACTATTGACTTAACTCCCTTGCTAAAAAAAAAAAGGTAACTTCATTCAGATGTAGTTTCCAATTATAACATTTGAAATAAATTAATCTTAGATACTAGTGTAACCCACTCTCTGAATAAATTTCATTGACCCCTATGTGATTTGTTATAATCCTTTCCTTTAACTAACTACTTTTTTTTCTTTTTTTAAAATTTATTTCAGCATATTATGGGGGTACAAATGTTAAGATTACGTATATTGCCCTTGCCTCCCTTACCCCCTCGAGTCAGAGCTTCAAGCATGTCCATCCCCCAGATGGTGCGCATCGCACTCATTATGTATGTATGTACCCATCCCCTCCTCCCCCCTCCCACCTGCCTGACACCCGATAATTTTTTTTTTTAACATTTTGGTTATATTTTATATCTTTGCCTCTCCCTAGCAAGGGTTAGAGGTATGCCCTTCCCCTCCACACTACTTAACTTTTTTGAGTTGTTTCCCACAAATGGTGGAATTTCTGCAAGACAAATGAGTTGAGATTCTGCAGGCCCCTGGGCAGACTTCCTGAGGCCAAGACTCACCATCCCTTCCTAACCTACCCCATGCACGGTGACCCTTGTTAATTTCCCCACAACCTGCCCCAATGCTTACAGATCCTTTTTAATTTCAAAACTACATGCCCCGATGCTCATAGCCCCTCTTTAAAAAGCCCATACTCTCAGTTAGTTGGGGAGAAGGATTTGAGGCTCCTTCTCTTGTTCTCCCAACAGACATCTTTTATACTAAAATTTCCTTTCTTCCTTGGCAAACCTCATTGTCTCAGTAATTGGGTATTCTGTGCCAAGAGCAACAGGACCTAGGCCCAAACCCCCTTGTAGTTTCCATAACACTAGTGATCTTCAACAATCAAATATACTCACATGGCCATGCAAGCAAGTGTGCTCTGCAAACGTTTGTGCTGATAATTAAAACAAACCATGATGCTAGAAGTTCAGAATTTGGGAGAGAAAGAAAATGAGGACAGAGCTTTTAAGAAGAGATAGTACAAAAATTACCTAAGTAATCAAGAGCAGCAAAAGTGGGAAAAAATCACTAAAATTCAAATTTAAATTCCCACTCTAATTAAAAAAAATTAAATGACTTTGATCTAAAGGGATCTGAAAGTTCTTCTAAGATTTAACTATAATGAATAATTCAAATTATGCTACTGATTTAAAAATTAATTAATTATACACCATCTAATGGGATAGAGGTATTAATCCTACTTTAATGTTTCAGTTTTCTACTGCTGAGTAACCAACGAATCCCAAAACTTAGTGGCATAAAAGAACAACTTTAATATTCTCCAGACTTCAGGGGTCAGGAATTTAGGGTTCAGAAATGATGGTTTGTCTCTGATCAGCTATGTCTGAGGCTCATCTGGAAGACTCAAAAACTGAGGACAAGAATCATCCAGAAGAGTCTTCACGTGCATGCCTGATGGCTGATGCTGTCTGTTGGTGGGGATCTCAGCTGAGGCTGATGACCAGAGCAACATGTGCCTTCTCCATGTCATTTGGGTTTCATCACAGCATGGCGATGGGTTCTCTAACAAGGACCTCAAGATGAACAGGCAGAAGTTATATCACCTTTAATGACCTCTCCTTGGTCAGCTCCACTATAGCTACAGGTCCACTCAGATTCAAAGGGTCAAAACATCAGCCCCACCTCTCATGGAGGAAGAAGTGTCAAAATTATACCAGAACCAGAACATGTGGGAAGGGAGATGATATTGCAACTCTCTTGAAAAATACACCCTGCCCCATTAACTAGAAAGGTGAGGGAAGCAAGCTGTGTGCTTTTGGGTAGTTTTGCAAAGTATATGAATGTTGAAAGAATGAGCATTTACTGGGTTGTACTTCTCTTAAGCTTGTTTATTTGTTTGTTTTATAATCTGAGTTGAAGCCAAGGTGAGCTTTAGAGATCAACCTAAAACAAAACAAATAAATCTATATTAAACTTGAGAAGAAACACTGAACAGTGTCAGGAGAATGGCCTCTGCCACCAAATGGCTGAGTTAAAGTCCTGGCACTAACACTCACTAACTACATGAATTTAGACATGTTACCCTCTCTATGCTTCAGTTTCCTCCTCTGAGGAGTTACAATAGTGTCTGATAACTTTCTATGGGGATTCAATACATTAATTTTTAATACTTAAAATAATTCCTGAAACATTATAAGCACCATAATCTGGTTTTAAAAAAACAAAAACAAACACACACACAAAATCCCTATATCAACACCTCTAAATCTAGGCAGCAAAAATATCTGACAAATAGTGGTTTTGTTTTTAATCCCATGACACTTGCCATTTATTTCCTCTGTGCAAATCACTTTATAGTAGTGCAGATTGGGCATCCTGATCTGGCAAAGGTGTCATTAGTAACAAATTCTACAGAGACCTCTTCAAAGAAGATATATTATAGCTAATGAGGCAGCTAAAACACTTCCAGGGATAGAAAGCAGAAAAATAGTTAAACAGAGCACAGTTATGCCTGGCCTGATTCTCTGATAAAGTTCATAAGTATGCATGCAGAAGTAAGAGGGAGACCATCTATTTATTCTCCTCTAAGGTAGTGACAAGAATTTCTCTACTGGTGAATTTGCAATTAAAATATTCTCTATCCCAGGCACAAATATTCAGCTTTATCTGCTGTCTGCACTCTGTCCATTACATAGACCTTGTGGAAATAAATGATATTCCCTTGTGCCACTATTCCTACCACATAAATTGTCATTTTAAATGGCAAGAGATTAAGAAACCTCTGAATAGTGAGTTTTCTGATATTTTAAGAGTAAATAAGTTGCAGTGAGAAAAATTAACTTCCTCTATCAAAGGAATGTTATCAGTAATCCTGCCTAAATTGAGAGCAATGCCATCCATGGAGCTATATACAAACATTGCATAATATGTTTAGGATTCAAAATCCTACCAACTAATATTTGGCGTAAACATTTATTGTCAGAGGAGAAAGGAAGGATTTTCATCTCAGTTATATATAAAAATGAAACTGAGGCATAAATATAGGAAGGAGAAGAATATTTTTGAAAACTCTGTTCCTTATGGACTCAAACATGCAACAGCAAGTAAAAGGATAATGTTTTTTTAATGAAAATATACACACTTTCAAAAATGCTCATTTCTTTAATAAATAAATATATATTGAGGATTATAATGAGCCAGACACTCACAAGTCACTATGAATATAACAGTAAACAAACATTTAGATGGTCACTCCTCCCTTGGAGCACACAGTCCAGTGAGAGAGACAGTAGGTAATCAAATAGTCATGTAAATAGACACAAAATTGCAGATTTGGCAAATACTGAAAAGTAGATTTAACAGGGGATTTTCTCTTGTGAGGGATGTCAGGGGACTAATTAAAAATTAACTTGAAAAATGGAAGATGGGAGGCTGGACTGCTCCAACAGAGCAAAGGGAACAAAATCTCAGGAATGGAGGGAGTTGGGGGTGCTGAGGAACTGGGATTGTACAATGAGTTATTGGAGGGAGGAAAGTGTGGGGCAGACTGAGGCTCACAGGCAGGGAGGCACTAGATCACACATTTACTTGCTATTTATATAATTTCTGTATTATAACTAAATAGGTTTTTGATGATGGCAAACTCTGCTGTGCCTAAGAAACAATATTTCCCTAGAAATTAAAGTCCATGTTAAGGATTTTTTTCTTATCCTGAGAACAGTTGAAAGTCTTTAAAGTATTTTATACCAAAGAAATGACATGTTCAAGCTTAAATTTTGAAAATTCTCCCTGGCCATTATGAAGCACGGAATAAGGGTAGATGTGGAGAACTCAGTAATGAGATTATTATAATCCATGGGAAAGTAATTTAAGCTAGTTTTCCAGCAGTTGAGATGGAGAGACATAGACTCAGAATTATATTATCTTTTCTCTAAAAGTTGTTCCTAATGGCACCATTATTCATTTGGGTACCAAAGAAAGTCAAAGTCATTACAAACTCTGTCCTATCCCTCATTTCAAATACTCAATGGCCTTTTAAACAGCTCTCAAATCCATCTCTTTGTTCATGCATTCATTATCAATGATGTGAATTGCTGTGAATTTCTTCTAATTTTAAATTTTCAGCCTAGAATTAAGGTTGGGCAGGGAAGGGGAGTTGTAAGTCAATTAAAGAATTCCTCAAATGACTTGAGCTTTGTATGGCAGTAGCAGCACTATCCACTTAAATAGTTCCACGTCTGTGCTGATGTAATTAACCCAGAACTAATAATGAATGTTGATAAATAAGGAACAAAAATAATTAATATAAGAAAAATAAATAGGGAAGAGATAAGAAGCCAAGCATATTCTAAGTCAAGAGTGGACAGGCATGAGTCAGTCTGGAGCTTTGATAGGAAAGTAAATTTATGAAGCAGAACTCTCTGGACTGCAAAAAATTGAAATGAAGCTCAGTCTGGCTTATTTACTAGAAAGCCCACAACTAAATGGATTTTAGACCTAGCTTTATCAATGTTATCAAGTTGTGTCTTCAGGAAATGATCTCTCCCCATCTCTTTTCTCTGTTTTTTTTCTATACTGGATTTAAGCTGAGTAGGCTTTCTCCCATTTCCCCATAAGGTGACCAACAGCAGATCAAAACTTCCATTTTAGGATTTATTAACCTCAGAGGAAAAAGAGTGTGTTTATTTCCTGATAGAGCCATGCAAAATTCCTTAGGTTGATTGTCCTTGGATCAAGACACATGTGTATCCTTCAATTAATTACTATGAATCTGATTGAACAGGTCTAGACAGCCCTACTTTCAATATATGAATTAAAGGTGAACTATAGTGGATACTAAATTAGTGCATTGAGGTGTTTTACTAGGAAAAGAGAAACTGGAAAGATAAAGCCAACTTCAGTCTACTATTAAACAACATAGATAAATCCACTGATGGCAGGGCTATAGCAACTTTGTTCTTCACACCCCTCTTCTGTTGTAAGTAGAAAGGTAACTTGATCATTTTGAGGCAGAGTCAGGAATCATGGAAATGATTTGGACAACTAACTAATCCCTCTCTCTCTCTTTCGTTTCTCTAAAAAAATTCTATTTTCATAGAGACCTATATTATAAAACAAAGATTGGTCATATCCCTTCTATATTAATGGACATACAAGTCCCCTTATCACTAAGTCTCAACATGAGACCTAGCCCAAACTCTTGTGTAGCAAAAAATGCAAACTATTAAGTTTAAAATGGATGATCTTTTACAGTTCTGTACCATGCTATTTCACCTACCTGAATTGCCCCTCTCTTTTCTCTGCTTGGCTAATCAACATAAAGTTTCATTTTAGTGGTCACTTTTAATTTCCCTCCCAAATATAGTTATATCAAACAGGATTTGTAGGGGTTTGATAAAAAAGATGTTAGGAAATATTTTAAAAATACTAAGTTATATGACTAAGAAGAGAATCTCTAGTCCTACTTGCCTTCTTTAAACTCTGATGGTGCCTTCTCTTGAGATATATCTTTAGGTCTAACCAGATAACTCCAAGCCAAAAGACAGTGGAACACAAGAAGACCTTCTGACCTAGTTTGTTAAACCCTTCAAACACACCTAGACACTCTGTTAACCTCCCACCAAATAGAAAACTAAGCTAAAAATTACTTAATTTGACCATGCTTTCCCCTGTCAAGAGTTAACGATAGCAGCTATGCCATCCTACACTGTTGAGTGTTGACTCTAATAACAATGAATAACTACCCCTTCCCTTGAAAATTGCCTTTGTTTCCTTGTCCCTCAAAGCTCAAGTCTTGGCCAATTCTTGACTATGGTGGAATAATGAAGGCTGACCCTCTGTTGCAGGTAGAACTAACTCTATGGTGGGGTTTATGCTATAGACCATCCCTCATGAATCAGACAGATGCATGTCTCCAGATGAGGTTATAGCCATGCTTAGGTTTCTCCCTGCCCTATCCCTTATTCCCTTATATCCCTTATTTTGAAAGCACTTCCACAAGAAATCATTTGAACAAGAATTCCCTGGGTCAAGTTCTCCTTATAGAGAGCCTATCCTAAGACAAATGAGGAGATGAATGAGTGAATGAATGAATGAACAAATTATTGATTGAATCAATGAAGCAACACTTTTGAGAGTATATGTGAGTATGAAAATCTATTAAGGACAGGACTACTAGCAGGAATGTACTATGAATACATTGAATGAATCTGGAACTAGAGCTAAAAGATCTGTGAGCTTGGGGAGCAAAAAATCTGATACAGACATAAAATCACCCTAAGCTTGAAACTTAGTAATCCAAATTTAAGTATGATACTGGACCCAATGAACAGCTATAACTCATTAAAACACACACACAGATAATTAGGTGAGACTCAGTAATATTACTATTAGTAATATTTATTACTTCAGTGATAGATAAGAAGTACAGAACAAAACACAGAAGCAGGTATAATCTAGATAAATGACCTGAGTACCAGGTTCAGAAAAATGAAAAATACTTTCACCAGAGGGAAAACAATTTAAATTATTTTTTCTAAGAACAAGAACCAATCTTAGCATGCAGTACTGCAACACTTCACCTTGTGGGTATGATTATACATATAGGAACCTTTTGTACCTTTTATAGTATCACAGTGTTGATCCATAACTTTTCATATAACCGCTGAAATCACTGAAGTCATGTGCTCTCCACAAAAAAGTATCTTATGAGCTGAAATGTAGATGTGTTAATATGTGGCAAATATAAACATAAGGAAATGATAACTATAAAAAATATTTTGAATATCTGGGTACTCTTCCCCTGTAATAGATCATTGTCATTGTCTATTGGATAAATTTCAATAAACTTTCAGTACTGGGCAAAGGTATAAGGAAAAAGAACTACTACAATCCCAGAAGAAAGCCCAAGACTTCAAATGGCAGAAACACAAGAAATTCAGTGGGAAGTTGTCACTCAGTGTGTTATAGGTCAGATTCTTCTAAAACAGATTCTGATGAGACAGAAATCTGAATGCAGGAATTGACTGGGGTGTGCTCTCAGGAATGTCGCCAATAAAATTAAAAAAAAAACAAAAAAGATGAAACAAGATAGGGCAGATAGAGTAATTAAACTATTGAAGCAATCCAGACAAAATCCTCAGGTAATCTCACTCTACAACTGGAAGCATCCTGCACAAAGATGTAATGAATTGGGAGAAGGGTTGGGGATGCTGTTTCCCAGCAGAGACCAATCATTGTACGTGGGCTGCCCCCAGGGAGGAGATGTGACCTTGGGCGAGTCTGATCACAATTCTACAAAGGGACTTTGCTATGAGCATTTGGCTGCCTATACCATAGCAGCCAAAGGATCTGGGTAACACCCAACAGTGTTCACTACACCTGATGAAAAAGGAAGAAAGTGTGTGCCATGTGGTGTGTGTAGGGTGTGTCTGTGAAGTGCCTGTGTATTTCATTGTCCTAGCCTTTCCTGTTTGAAAGATAGCTATGTTTTTTTTTAGTTTTTTTTTTCTGTGTGCTGGCTTCAACACACACAAAATCAAAACCTTCTCAAGGGATTAAAATTCAAACAGCCTTTGTACAATAATGGTGTTTTTACTCTCACAGCTTTATCCCACAGGGATATTTACAACCTCCCTTAGTAAAACACTAACTATAACTGAAGCAACAGAGGATCATGTTTTCTACAGATTGGTGTAGTCCATTTTCATCAGACACTATTAAGATTTGCCAAACTCAATCTTGCATTTTAAACCTTGTTTGACTTTCAGCTAGAAATATGACACATTTTAGAGGCATTCTCCTTAAAGAATCAAAATAACGTCTTGTTATAAGCTAACAGGTTTATGCAAAATCCAAATTTTATACAGGGTGAAGAATAAATAGTCCAAATTCGCCTCATTAAAATTTTTGTGCACAACATTAAAATTTTACAAAAACTCTTCTCAATTATTAGAGACTGAAAATCCCCAGGAAATGAGTAATTTGATTTATAAAATTTTAATGAAAATATCCTAAATGTTTCTAATCTAACATTAGCTGTCATGAATGAAGTTGATTTTACCTGCAATATGTGTCTCTAAAGTCCATTTTAAATAATGTATCAAAACTAAGTGACACTTTTGTCATCCATCACAATACGATTTTCACTAGGAAATTATTTTTATATTATAGATAGATTATTGTAGGGTTTGCATATTCCCTTTTCACAGAAATTCTAGAACCTAAAACACTGAATTTTCTCTGAAGGCCATATTCTCTGAAAGACAAATTATGTTAATATTTGATTAACATAAAACATGAAATTATTAATTCATTGTTAGTAAATTGCACTGGTGTCTTACATTGTGTTCCTTCAGTAAGAAATTGTAAAATAAACTGCATGCAGGCAATTTGTTGGGGTGTGCTCTCAGTCTCGGTGGCTGGGCAGGAATGAGGAAAGCATCACCAGCCAGAGACAGAAGTTAGTATCTTCAGTGCAGTTCCAGTCAAGGTCTCAAGGTCTCAGAATTGAGGCAACGAATTTGATTTGGTCTTTGTAATCTACATTTAGAAAATATAAACTGAGCACGGTCAGCCTCTGGGGAGAGGATGTAATCTGGGGTAAAGCCTCATCCTGTGATTTTAGATAATCCCTAGGGAGAAACTCAACTGGGGACAGTCAGCCTGCAAAACTCCATGAGGCTGGAGGAATAAGTGCCTCAGTCCTGAATGGAAGTGATCTAGGCATGATGATCTTGATAGTCACCACTACATCTGGTGACTGTTTCTTCTCTTCATGTCAATTTCTGGTTTGGGAGTGCTTTCCAAGCTTATAATGGTAGTTGCACTTTGTCTCACCTTTGCTAGGATTTAAGCTGCATGTGAGCATGGAGTATGTTTGTCTTTTTTGCCACTGTATCCCTAGAAACTAGAGCATTTCCTGGCACATAGTATATTGCTAAGATTATATTTAATAAATGTGTGAGAAAAGTAAGAAAATGTGCAATTAAAAAAATAATGAACTTGGAAGTTTTATTATTGGAGTCCCTTGATGCAGTAAAACTTTCTAGTCATTGTAAGTTGAGTTACTCTACTTTACAACCTTATGGGATCTAAGAGGCTCCCTATTCTTATGGGCTCTTATCAGTCATGAGCAGACTAACTTGCTTACTTTAAAAACTGGAAAAAAAAACACATTGGCAACACGTTGAGTTAAGTAAAAAGGAAATGTATTAAGTCACTGAATTCAGGGGAGACATTGGGATAAATAAGATAAATCTTGTGATCTTAAGAAGAATGAAGAACAGAATTAAAATCTAACCAAACAATACAATCACATGCAAACTGTGCAGATTTTTGGGTGTCCAGGCTTCTCTTACTTAATAATAAGATGATGAATAAGGCCAAGTGCAAATAAGTAAATGGGATTTAAGATGAAAATCACATTATCTAGCTAGCTTTTCTTTGTGGCATGGTAAAAAGAAGGAATTTGAGAAAGGTTTATGCCTATCAATCTTGTTTGATCTGTTTAAAGCCTCCTTTCCTTTCCTCATCTTTACCAATACTAGCTTTACACACCCCACCCCCTCCCACTTCTATCTTAACGTCTTTATATTTGCTATTCTTTTTGACAAGAACAGAGATATTACTCTTGTCCTCCCCTCTTGTCATTCAGGTGTCTGATTAAATATCATTTCAATAGGTAGGGTTTTTGAGCTATTTGATGTCAAGTATCTTCCAAAAAAGCTCCACAACATCATTTCATTGCATAGCCCTTTGAACTATTTTATGTGTTCTTTGAATGTATTATCTGTCTCCACTTGTTAGGATTTAAGTTCCATGCAAACAGGAAATGTGTCTGTCTTTTTTGCTACTATATTCCCAGAACTTGGTTTATTTCCTGTCACTAGTATATGATGAAATTTATATTTAGCAAATGTATGAAAAAATGTGGAATTACAAAATAATGAACCTGGTATAAAATTCATAATGGTTGTATCAAGACTTCTAGCTTCTTATAGCTCCTAAAGATATAGTTCATTCAATAGTTCTGAACGTGGGACAAGTTTCCTCCCAAAGGGACATTCCCATGTCTCCAGACATTTTTGACTGCTGTGATTATGAGGGGAGGGTGCCACTGGCATCTAGTGGGCACAGTTCAGGGATGATGCTAAGTATTCTTTAATGCACAAGAAATTTCTCTATGACAAAGAATTATCTGGTTCAAAATGTCACTAGTGTTGAGACTAACTCTGATATAGCCAAAGTCAAAATAAATATTTTAAAAATGATAGTCATAGTAATATCAAACATAGCTGATATGAGAGTGTGGTATTGAGTGTATATATATATATATTTATATGAATATATATTTATATTTATATATATACACATATATATGTGTATAATACACACACAATACTCAGAATAACCCTATAAACTAGGTATTATTGTCCCTATATATCAGAGTAAATAAACTAAGTATTAATAAATCCACAATGGATTACTTATTCTATCTGGCAACATACTTTATGAGCATAAACACTGAAATGCAATGCAGTGGATATACCTCTCCTAGGATATGATGGATTTTGAGAACTAGCTTGTGTTACTAAATATTCTATTTCAGAAAAAAGAGGAGCTGAAAAAACCCATATAGTCAAGGAGAAATTGTTTTGCAACATTTGTTTAGCATGTATGCAATATTTCTTCTATCTTATGTCTTCTTGCCATTTTGTTAATCAGTCATAGAGTCCCATCTACCTTCATTTTTTTTCCTATAGGAAGTACCTCATGACCTCCTGAACTTAGCATTCATTTCTATAGTTTTTGTCCTAGTTCTTGCTTCTTTATAACCATTTTATAATTAAGTACTTAAATTGAAAAATATTGATCTATATTTAGAATTCCTTAATTTATTTATTTAACTATTTATTATATTATTCCTATGTGCCAAATACTGTGTTGGAAAAAAATAATGAAGAATCAAATAAAACTTATATTCATGTGGAGGAATAATAAATTCCTGTTTGTTCTTGCATGTATACCACTGATACAGACTACATTTGATCAATTATGATTTATCATTTATTATTTTAATATATATTCATGCAGGAGGAATTTAGGATGCAGATATAAAAATACAATAACTGTTCTTGAGAATCTCAAAGATAATGGAAGAGTGGAGAAAAATCATATAATGTGGTATAAAGGTAAGTCACAAATATCAGATTCTTGGCCGCTCACGGTGGCTCACACCTGTAATCCTAGCATTCTGGGAAGCCAAGGCAGGAGGATTGCTTGAGCTCAGGAGTTCGAGACCAGCCTGAGCAAGAGTGAGATCCTGCCTCTAATAAAAACAGAAAAAAATAGCCATGGTGGCTAGTGCCTATAGTCTCAGCTACTCAGGAGGCTGAGGCAGGAGCGTTGCTTGAGCTCAGTAGTTTGAGGTTTCAGTGAGTTATCGATGTCACTGCACTCTAGCTGGGGTGATAGAGTGAGACTCTGTCTTAATAAAAAAAATATCAGATTCTTGACAATATAGTAAACAGACAAAAGCTGCTACTGCTTTAAAAAAAAAACTACAGAAGAGAGAAAAGCATGGATCTTAGAAATCAATATCAAAACTGTGCTAACCTCTGGGAAGGCCAGAGGCCATCAAATGGTGAGTGACAACAGCAGTGGAGGTCTTGTACATAGGGAAAGAGTGAGTATGGTTGCAAGGCTCAGAGATGAGAGTATGGGTTTGGAGAGAGCTTTTAAATTCTATTCTTACCTGAACTCCACATTGCCTTTGGGCAATTATCACTACTGTGGGCTAGGAATTGGCAGCAACTGCTTAGTTTAAAGCTAAAGCCCTCCTTCAGTGACAAGCTGATGAGTAGCCACCCTTAGGCACTCACTCCTCTAACTTATTTTCTCTAACTGATAGAGGCCCACTTAGTCTAAAGGAGATTGCCTCCTCCCTGGCCTACTTCTTTCTAAGGGAAGATACATTTGAATTTCTAACCTGCCAACTTTCTTGTTACTACCTGAAACTCTCTACCTTGGGCCTTATCTACTCACCTATACTATACACACTAAAGACAACTTTGGTCCCTCCCCAATAACCCTTTCAGGTAGAAGAGTTTTTATCCTAAGACATGAGCTCACAGCCTGAGAGTTTCAATACATTTAAATAAAGACAACTATCCTTTGACCAACATCTTCCCAATTCTACCCTGCCCTTCCCACCCACCACTGGTAACCACCATTCTACTCTCTAATTCTATAAATTTGACTTTTTTATATTTCACATATATGTGAGATCATGTCTTTCTGTGCCTGGCTTATTTCAATTCACTTAGCATAATGTCCTCCGGGTTCATTTATATTGTCACAAAACACAAGATTTTCTCTTTTTTAAAGCAAAATAGTGTTCCATGGTGTGTATACACTTACATACATACCACATTTGATGAACACAGGTTAATTCCATATTTTGGCTATTGTGAATAATACTGCAACAAACATGAGACTGCAGATATCTCTTTGACATACTAATTTAAGTTTTTTGAGTATATGCCCAGAGTGGAGTTACTGGATTATACAGTAGCTCTATTTTAGTTTTTTGAGGAAACTTTATACATAGCACATGAATCAAGATCACTGGAACAAGCAGATAAATATATTTAGCATAATAAATATTCTCAAAATGATATGACAGGATATTCATAAACAAAAAAGAAACAAGATATCATAAAGTATCCAAGTAAGTATGAATTATGCATACTAGTATCAAAAAAAGGAATAAAGAGATGTGATACAATTGAAGAAAAATTAGTGAGTAAGGTGATCAGCTTGCCAAAAAGGCAAAAGGTGATAACTTGAAATGAAGTTAATTGTATATGTGACAAAAACAGAGGAATTCAAAATATTTATGGACAGAATCGATCTCCTCCCCTTTTGTATACTTTAACATGGTGCAATCCTGGTATATTTCATTAGTGTGAAAGACTGGGAGAAGAAATAGATACAGAAAATATGATGGCAATGCTTTACTGTCCTTCAGAGGACCTATAAGAAAGAATGCGCAAAGGATAATAATTATGCATTTAAAATGATTAAATACTAATGCTGCAAACTTCACAAGTGATGAAATGGCAAAATAAATTGCTGATACTTTAATCTAGACACATTTAGATTAACAGGATGTCTATAAGCCAGTTTGAAAAATGCCTTGTACTTACGCAGTACAGCATAGTCCAAATTCCACAGCCTTTGCCTCTGGTCCCTGTTTATGAATTGGCTGATATCTGTACATGTATTATAACCATGGTGTGAAGTTAACAAAATCTTTTATCACGTAAAAATGTGGTTGTATAATTCAGAGTTTTAAAATTCCATGAGAGTGACACAGTAAAACAATGGATGCTCTAGATGTTAATGATAATTTTAGAATTGAAAATATTTTCCTTCTAACTAAAAGATAAGTCAGCATCAAAGGCAGTTATAATTAATATAACTAGGATAATTAAAACATTATATCAGCCTTCCAAAAAGTTGTATTTTTTCCTAAATCAAAATATTATATCAAATTTAGATATATTATATTTAAGTAACATTTTTACTATAGATATTTTACCATTTAACATAGAATGAAAACTTTTAAATAAAATAATATAAAGAATAATAAAATAAAACAGTAATTTCATTTCAAATTGACATAAAATATGCATCATGATAAAATTATTCTAAGATTAATAAATGTCTTTGGTTTTGTGGATTTATACTCAAATAAATAAAATAATCTCAACATATCAGGTGTTAACTGGTATAAAGTGAGGAGAAAAGTTTTTCTTGGTTCAAATTCCGAGTGTTCATTCCTATTCCACAACTGTTTAATTCTACTCTCTACTTCTGTAAATTTGACAATAAAAATAGATTAACTCATACTCTATTTCAGTTTCTGTATCTATAAAACAGAGACCCCAGTACAATGCATGTAAAAATTTCATTCATTACTTTATTTGATAGATTATATTTGTTTATTAATTTTCACCAAAGGGGGACAAAACATTGTTTTTAAGCAAAGAGCTCTGTATTTATTATCTGGCTATAAAGCATAATTATTCTTTCTTCAGAGAAAGAGAATGAAAATAATCTTCCTGGAATGGCCAAAGGAAAAAATGCTACTTTTAATGCTCTTATTTTCCCGGAATGGAACAAGACATGCCACCCTCCCACTCCTACTTCTACAACCCTCACAATGAGAAATACTAATGTTCTCATCTCTAAGTGTTTCTCAATAGCACCATTATCTTGGAAGAAGATATAATTTATAAGTAAAATGCCCCCTGGCTGACTTCTGGAAAACAATTCATCTGAGATTTTTAGAAACCCTCTTAAAAATTATCTAAATAGTATATCAGAACAGTAATCCAATAGGGTATGAACAATGTTTTTCACCTGACAGATGAGGAGGTGAGGGGTCATCCTGACAATCATGGACTTTTTATATTAATGATTGTCATCGAAACTCATTAAAATCATTAATTTTGTAATTATCAATAATTAATGATTGATGATTGTAATTTAAAAAAATTTAAAAAAGTTCTCCAAAATAATATAAGAAAACTGGGACAATCACTACCCAAAAAGAAGAGAGAGGGGATCAATATTCCAAATGTTTTTGATGCTAAAGGAATGGTTGTAACTGGAATTAATTCATTTTGCCAGTATTTTATCCTTCACTTCTCTCCTATGATATTTCAACTTCTGTGGAACAAATTGGGCTGAACAGCAACAATTATCAAACATGTAGCTGCTGTACATCATGTTATTTTCTGAGTGTACTTGTTCCTGGGGAAAGGTAATGCACTCTGAACAGGGTCAAAAATAAGGCTCCTCAAACATTTCAGAATTGTGTACCTTCTACTCTTACTATCCACAAGGCTGAGGATCCTTCCATTCTGCTTCACTTTAATACTCTGTTCTCTGTTGTTTCTGTCCCCACTCTATCTCTATGATTTTGTTTCTGATATCTGGCCCCCTCCCTCTCTTAGGCTCCAGTGGAAACAGGCTGGGGTAGCTTGCCTCAGGCCTTGAACTTTGAACGATGGCTTTGGGATAGAAAGCCCTTTGCTTACACCACATTGCACAGGTTAATTATCACACTTTCAAGGCTACTCAAATTTCACTTTCTCGAGGAAGCTACTCTGACTGCCATATTTAAACTGCAACCTCCAGTACTAACTTGGAGCTAATCGATCAATACTTGTGTGTACATATGGAAGTAAAACTCAACGAAATCAAGTAGATGGGAAGGGGGAGGAGAGGATGGGTAAATTCACACCCAATGGGTACAATGCATGTATCTGAGTGAAGGACACACTTATAATTTTGACTCAAACTGTACAAAAGCAAATTATGTAACCAAAACAGTGTACCCCTATAATATTCTGAAATAAAAAAAGAATATAAACTGCAACTTCCCCACTCACCTCCACTACCCAGTCTCCTCATCCTAGTCCATGTTTTCTTTCATAGCCCTCACCACATTCTAGCATACTAGAAATTTATTTCTTATTGTTAGTGTGTCTACTGGATATGCCTAGATCATCTATTTGATTTATCTAGCTGATGTATTGCAAATGCCTAGAAGAGGATCCGACACATAATAAAGCTCAAAAATATTTGTTGAATGAATGAATTAAATTACAGACAGTTACCTAGTTAGACTCAAAACTGCAGCATGAACACATTTTAAAATAAGTCACCAAATACTAGAATGTTTAGAATGTCTTAATCATATGTGATTGGAGGGACCACTTGCTTCACTTCCTCATTTGGCCACTGAAGCATCAGACCTTGTGAGGTTAACTGATTGCTAAGTCAACAGGCCCCTGGCTTCTAGTTTGGCTGTTTCTCCCCTTCAGTGCCCTAAAGTACATCTCTCAAATTACAACTATGTGTATTCACTATCTAAAATAGCATAGCCTAGCTTATTAAAACAGAATTTCTATCTTGATTGTTCAATCTAATTGCTTTAACCTTTAGTCCTAGAGCCCCTTTAAGTTTTGGGACTTTTTTTTTTTTTGCCTTGTACCTTAAATTTCACATCCTATAGAATCAAATAATGTTTCTCCCTCAGATCCTATGCTAACTTAGAGATCGATGTCTCATATGTCAGCATCCCAAATACACCTCTTGGCTGCATAGTAAAATTATGTTCTAGGCAATTGCTTAAATTAATTAAGATTCTGTCAAGCATAAACAATAAAAAAGGACTTTGATTAGTTTCAGTAAAGTTGTATAGGATGTTAAACTGGACTCTGATCAGACAATTGGCAGTGCATGCAAAGGACAACAATAGTATAGCAGGTGTGAAGTAGACCCATAGCTGGAGTGCTGGATCACCTATGCAGAACATGCTAAGGGAAGTACAACTTGGTCTTCTGCCCTTAGGTTCATCCTCTATACAAGGCTGTCTAAAAGGAGATGGAAGGAGCCCTGGACAGGATTGATTCCTTTGGAGTCAGTTACCAGAGTGATGTGCAACTTCCCCATCATGAGGGATGTATCCCCCTTTCAAGGATGAATGAGAAGGAATTCAAGGGGACCATTCAGAGACTTCAACAGAAGCTTTTTGAAGCTGAGGAACATGGGAGCCTGTAACTGACCCACATGTGGGAGTCAGAGGCCAGGACTGTGGCTAAAACTGACTTGGACCCAATGCAGATCAAATGACTATATTGGGAGGCACTGCAATTCCACTAAAGTAAGGCAAAAGTGCCTGCAGCCTGGGGACCCAGTGAGGGTCTGAGGAAGGACGTCAACCTGGGATTAGTTCAACAGGGACTATTGTGAAGAAACTGACTAGAGAA
Source organism: Cheirogaleus medius (assembly GCA_008086735.1). NCBI lineage: Eukaryota > Metazoa > Chordata > Mammalia > Primates > Cheirogaleidae > Cheirogaleus > Cheirogaleus medius. The sequence continues at coordinate 1,268,060 of VBSM01002616.1, read as the reverse complement.
GCAAAGGTTAAAATCTCAGTAACTTATATCATTAGAGCTAGAATGAGCCTTAAGCTTTTTGACCTGCCATGGAATCAAATGTTATACAATCTGTTTAATTTTTAATAATTCCAAATTCATTTATAGCATAGAAGCATGAGAAAAATCGGAAAGTATTCTTGGGACAATTTAGTGTTTTATAAACTGCAGCATATTCCTGGGGATACTACATGACCTTTTGCATGTCATTCCTGAAGATAATTTACACAAGATACAATATAAGAAGGAAACAAATTATACACACTTTACTTTCTAATACTTCCATTAAACAGTAGAGAGAACCCACACACCAGTATCTCAAATAAAAAAAAATACATTTGGATATCATCAAATGACAATCAATTAGATTATAAATGATGAGGTCAAATCACCTAATCTCTTTGAAAGTAGTGATAAGGTTATATGTACACAGCTTGACCATGAAATAAAAGTATTTTTCTCCCCTGCTTGACATTGTAAAATTCTGAAACAAAATCAAAGAAATATCACATATTTTTATTCTCTATTTCTATTATTTTATTTTATCTCCAACTTTTTGTTGCTATTTAAAACTTTTTAGTTTGAAAAATATTATCATTTACAGAATAGTTACAACAAGAATGCAATGGACTTTCATATATCCTTCACCTAGATTGACGCATTGTTATATTTTATTTCCTTTGTTTTTTCTCTCTGATAATAGTGAATGCAAATATAATAGTAAGTATTATTATGGGATTTTTGTTTGATAGACATATTTGGCAAAATGTTCCAGACTTCATGGCTCTTCACTCCTAAAAATCTAAGCAGGTGCCTATCTTCCACAAGTAAGGATATCATCCACTTATTTTTAGGCAACAGCTGAGCTCCTACATGCTGACCACCAGAATTGGACAAATGTCCATGCCTAATTATAAGCTATAGAAGAAGACCTTTAATGCTCCCTTTATGCTAAGGTAAATATTCCTCAGGAGCAGATGTGCTTGCAGGAAGTTTTAGAGGAAGATAAAACAGAAGCCAGACGCACATGACCAATTTCTCCTTTCAAATTTGCCATTCAGGTTAAGGCATGGCTCACCCCCTTGGGAAAAGTGTGTGAGAAGTGAAGAGCTGCCAGAGGGTTAGACAGTGCACTAGTGGAGCTACACAGATAAATACATCAATAGAATAAAATAAACCTTGTGTCCTAAAATGTATCAGACATTAGCAATGTAATTTCTCTGTACTGAGTGCCCTAGATATTTAAATGTATTTTTCACCAAAAAAGAAATATAAATGGTCCTTAACCCTAGGTAAGCTACTCAGTCTCACTGTCATCTATAATAAAAGAAATATAAATCAAAACTAAACTGAGATACCATCTCTCACCTATTACCTTGGCAAATAATAAAAAAAATTGAAAACATACTTTGTTGACATGCTGGTAGAAACATAAACACCCACACATCTTGGCAAGAGTGTAGAGTGGAGGAAAATTTGATAGTATCTAGCAAAATTACATGAGCATTTGCCCTTCGGTCCAGCAATCTCACTTCTAGGAATATATCCCAAAAGTACACTGGCAAAAGTACTACCACCAGCAAAAAAGCCCCACAAAACAACAGCAAAAAAAAAAAAAAAAAACCAGAAATATTTACAATTTACAAGTCTATTATTACCAGCATTATTTGTACTACATTATATCCACTCATACAACTGAGTACTATGCAGCTGAAAGAGGAATGACATATATGTCTACATACTGCTACAGAGTGATCTCCAAGATACATTACAAAGTACAAGAGCAAGATGGAGGAGACCTTGTGTACTATGGTGTGCTATTATTTATCAAAAATAAACAATAAGATAGAAAAGCAAATTAAGTGTGGTGCCTACCACACTGGTGAAAAGAGGAGACAAGGGAAAGAGGAATGATCATAACTACCAGCCTGTTCAGAATATACCTTGTTTTTCCATTGAACTCTTTAAAGAAACATTTAAAACAATGTAATTTTCTGTCTATCACCAGTGGGATATACTCTAAGGACAAAAAGAACTGGAAAAAAATTTTGTCTACTTATATTAATAGTAACCTTTTGTTAGTGATAGGGTTGTTAATGCCAGTTTGAGAATGTTGTGTATATGGTAAAATAATGTAAATATCTAATTATTTTGAGAACTGGGAGTTTGTATTTGGAAGAACAAAGGTTCAGATGTAATATTAATGAGGTTAAGAAAATATCCCATAGGACTAAATTTGAATTGAAAATATCAAGAATTACTAGTACAAAACTCATGATACAATAATTCTGAGTTAACATCATTAATCAGCCTCTGTGATGGACCATAGCTAATGGGTCTGGGAAGAATTTTTAGGAAGAATCTTAAATTTGGCCATGTTTTATGGCAGCTTTGTTTGATGAAACATGTTAAAAATTGCATGATGCTCTTAGGGTAGCATCACTTCACCATCACCCTCTGAGGAGAGATTTGGCAATAATGAAAATAGAAAACATATAGATAGTACTTACTATGTGCCAATCTGTATTGAATACTTTTGTCATATACTATAAAATACATGTCATGGCTATAAGATTAATGATAGCCATAAAACTACCCTCAACATTTCACTGTGATGACACTATATATCACTTAGCAGTATGATACAACATGATCTGTGGGTTTCTAACCTTAAGCCAGGGATTTCCAGGAGACAAGACCATCTTAACAAAGATGCAACTTTTACAAACCTTAAAATAAAGTTTCTCATTCCAAGAATAGCTAAAACTCCCTTTACAAAAGAAACAGAAACACCTGGTAACTGACCTGGACTGAATACAGGTTAAAAAGGAGGGGAAGGATCCCCAAAACTTTCAGAATGGTCTCCAGATGGAGACTCTCCAAGTCTGACTACATATGACCCATGCCACCAGCTTACTCCTACTTTCTGCCTTGTAAGAACACTACAAGAATGAACTGCTTGAGCATCAGATGGTATCTAAGCCTCATCTTTGATGTGTATCAAACCAAAGGGGAAAAAGTTGCCCCTAGGGAAGTCAATTAACTAGGACCACTTAAAAATCCCAAACACGAAAACTTTTCATATATCTACTAATTTAATACTCATTCCAACCCTGGAATACAGGTACTATTTCTAGAGTCATTTTACAAATGAAAGAAACCAAGATGCAACAGGTTAAATATTAAATAGTTTACTCAAGGTCACTTAGCGAGCAAGTGGTACATCCAGGCTCTAAGTCCAACCAGTGTGAACCTAGAGCCTATGCTCTTAATCACCATGTTATATTATCAGCTGACACAGTTCAGTTATACTGTAAAGGGAGCCATTGACACTACACCTGTCATAGGAAATATCCCTCCCTTGGAAACAAATGCTCAGAACTATAAAAATGTTTTAACATGAGTCATGTGTAAAAGAACACAGTTATTGCTGCCACTTTTTCTTTTTTAGAAATACTCCCTTCATCAAATACATGCATATAAAAAGCTTCATTTCTTTTTCAAGATCTTTAAATGTATATTAATCAATTGAAGGAAAACCTCTAGGTCAGTGGAAAGTTTAGAATTTAACTCTAAATCACTCAAACTGGTATAGAAAATGCTGTACAGCATAGAGATTAAAAAATCTACCAACCATCACCCAGCAAGAAATTAGCAAAGCTAGGATTGGAATCCTTGTCTCTCAGATATTAACACAAATATGTGTGTTTAAATACTACTACATTGATTTCTAACTGTGAACAAGTACATAATCTCTCTTACTTTCAATTTGCTTACTCCTTAAGAGAGTATTATAAACAAAAATGGGTATAATAACTCCTACCTAAAATATATTGAAAACATAAAGCATCAGAGCATTACTTTATCATTTTTACTTTTCCTTTTATCATAATTTTAATGTTCAATCATCCACTCACATTTTACATTTCAGCTTGTAATAGTAATGATAATGATGATTAGGATAATGGAGTTATAAAAGTGGGGAAAAAGCAGAGAAAATAGAGGGAAGGAAAAGACAATATCCTTCCTTGTTTTCTATTACTTCTATTACTTCTTACTCCTGTAAGAAGCAAAATGTTTTGTTTCTTTAATAAGGCATAAAATAGAGGCTATAAATGAGAAATCCAGCTGTCAAGTGCAAAATAATTATGTTTCTGTGGCCCCACATAATTAGGTGTGTAATTTATTAATTTTAGTAAGAATAGGAACTTGCATATTTTTGCCTTTCTCCAGGGAATCTGGTGATTCTGTTTGTTGTTCTCAGGACCTCACTGTGACGAGGGTCACGAACAAGAGTTGGTATACTTTGTCTGAAAAAATTCTCTCTGCTCTTATAATGGTATCTCCTAAGATAGTATGAGAGACTCTTTTCAAAGTCTACTTCTATAGAAGAAATATCTCTTACTTAAGAATAGTCTTCCATTAGTTGTTAAATGATTTCTGTCTCAAATATTCTTCTGCAGCTTGAGCTGGCCACATTTTATAAATCTAATAAATAAATATTTATGGAATGATCTCTGCTTACTTTTGGAAATAAAGTTTGAGTGGATGAGTAAATTGGATGAAAGATTTTTCAGCCCTTATCTACCCTTCGAGAGTAATTGGTTCAACTATTTTCTAAAATGCATGTTTCATTTACATCCATTTTGATAATTACCTTTTTACCTCCCATGATATAGAAAACCAGTTTAAGTAGATTCAGTTTAGCACTTATGTGACAGAATCCTAATTGTACCCAAGAGTATATTGAAGTTTCAGATTTTCTGAGCAACATTAATGCCACTTATCTTTAGAGTGCAGTATTCTTTACAAGAACAAGCATCTTCAGCAGCTTTGCGGACGGATTATGTATAGTAATAGTTCTGTCTTTTTAAAACAGCAAATGGGGCTGAAAACGGTTGGCATATCTGGAAGCCTCTGTCTCTAATGTACCTCAGTGATAATAAGACTGTTATTCTCAATCACCTAATATAAGAATCCATTAGAGTGTAAATGTATATGCTGTGATACTGTGGACTTCTTCATATAATTACTATTTCTGAAGTTTTTCAGAGAAATTACAAATCATATAACCATGCCCGTAATGTATGCATGGGCAACATGGAACATAACCAATAGGAATTTGCCTGGTACCTTTAGCAGTGCATATGAAGTGTCACTTAGCTGCCTGGTCCACTTTAGAAACCTGGTTCTAGAAATCAATTATTGATTGGTGAATACCACACTCAGACGCCTATCGATAAATCACACAAAGCTTTTCTTCAGCTAAGTGCTTTGTAATGAAAAGATTAATTGAAAATCATTGAACGGTACCATGATGGAATAAAGGCATAATTTGAATAAAGAGTTAACTGTGCATAATTATATACAAAACATATTATAAATTATCTACAATGTGGTTCTTATATTAACTTCCAAATCTTTCACATTGATAATTGAGGAAACAATCAGATGTGCCTGAGGAAAATATCCCAAGCACTGTTCCATTCATTTCTTTTTCTTCAATCTAACTTTTGTGCTTTCTGCTGCAAGAATTTATTACAGATTGCATTGTATTTTCCAATTCTGTCTGTAATTGGTCAATGTTTAAAGCTTAGTGACAATCTACATTATTGTTGTAAGCTTTACTTTCTCTCTTTTTATACCACAAATATGAAATAGCTTATTTTCTCCAAATTTACTGTATTCTATATGCTTCCTTCCTATTTTGCATTTTTTTTTCTCTTTCTGTGACACTATGACGGATTACATAAACTGCTGGATTTCTTGGCAGCACTCAAGTTGAATCTCACCTCTAAAATGTACCACATGACAGAATTCAAGGATTCAAAACTACTTTCTATGTGTGATATCTACTAACTCCCTCAGCACCTGTTGCATTCACTCTCTATATGCAGGGTCTTTCCAGTTTATGATGTCACACGAATCAGGTGTACACTATAGACACGAGAAAGATACAGTGATAAGTTGAATATGCTATGCCTCTACCTCTGCCTTTAGAGAGGTAAATGGCAAAGTAAAAAGGTGAATACTTATCTATGAATAAGACACACTAGTTATTGTTCATTTACTTTGGGATAGATCAAAACTGGAGCACATTGAAGAAATCCACACTGTCTATTAATGGATTTTGAAGTCTCAGATTAGCTCTGTAAGATAAAGGAATTTATGGACTATTTAATTTGCAGTTTAAGAAGTTGCAAAGTATTTTCCATAGTAACTGGCTTTAATTGAAGCCTAATGGAATCAGTAGAATAAGGTAAGTTTGCTTTTAGGCTTGCTCAACTGCAATTGGGGAGCAGATTTGGGTGATGTGAGAAAGATGTATTCAAATGAAAATTAAAATCAAAAGAAGTTTAAAGATACATGAGGGGTCAAAATATGCAAATAATTATATTCCAATGACTTAAATAAAGTGATAAGAGAATCCTAGAAGATATGAAATCAATATGATAATGGGTGCAACTATACTTAAAAGTCTGAGACAGGACTTGTACACCTCCAGTGAGTTAGAGCACCTCTGGTGGTTCTATGTTATAATGGTGAGCACCCTGGACTCTTGACTCCAGAAATCAGAGCTCAAGTTTCAGTGAGACTTTCCCCTTAAGTACAAATGAAAACTCTTGCTTCTGGCAGCCCAGAAAAGCAAACTCCAGCTTCAAATACATAGTGAAGAGATATGAGGGAAGTGTCTCTGACATAAACAAGTTATATATGCATATGATTTTTAAAAATTTCAGTATTTCTCACAGACTATAGAAATCTTGAAAAGTGAAATGCTAAAAATAAATACTTTGAATCCAATACTTTTGAAGAAATTAGGTAAAACTTTATTAAATAATATCACTGGTGCTTAGTAATATATAATAAAATGAATTTGAGGGCAACTGATGAGAGTAAATTCTGCCATTTTTATTAGGCAACATATTCAAGTCAAGTTGAAAGAAAACTTGTTTTTGGTTTCAAAAATATTAAAGTCTAAGTTTTGCTATTAGTAATTCTCTTTATAAAATTATTTATTCAATAAATATCTTATGAAAACCTACTATTTGCAATATATTTAGAAAGTGTATTTATATAATCACATTTTCTCATTAAAATCCATTGCAAGTTAAATATTTATTCAGTAACAAAATTATGAAGTTTAATTTTTATATGGATTTTATTATTTATCCTTATTTTTATAGATTTAGGGAGTACATGTGCAGTTTTTTTACATAGGTATGTTATGTAGTGGTGAAGTCTGGGCTTTTAGTGTACTCTTCACCTGAATGGTATACATTGTACCCAATGGGTAATTTTTCATCCCTCACCAGCTCCCAATGTCCCACCAGTCTCTGATGTCTGTTATTCCACTCTGTATGTCCACACATACCCAGTGTTTAGCTCCCACTAACAACCGAGAACACGTGGTATTTAATTTTCTGTTCCTGTTGCTTAGCCTAGGATAATGGCTTCCATTTCCAATCCAAGTTGCTGCAAAAGACATGATTTTATACTTTTTAGGGCTGAGTAGTATTCCATCGTGTATATATACCACATTTTCTTAATCCAGTCATTGGTTGATGGAAACTTGGATTGATTCCACATCTTTGTTGTTATTAATAGTACTGAAATAAACATATGAGTGCAGGTATCATTTGATATAATGATTTCTTTTCCTGTGGGAAGATACTCAGTAGTAGGATTGCTGGATTGAATGGCAGATCCATTTTGAGAAATCTCCATACTGTTTTCAATAGGGGTTGTACTAATTTACATTCCCACAAACAGTGTATAAGCATTCCCTTTTCTTCACATCCTCACCAACATCTATTTTTTTTTTTCTTAATGGCCATTCTGACTAGTATAAGATGGTATCTCATTGTGGTTTTAATTTACATTTCTCTGATGATTAGCGATGTTGAATATTTTTTCATATGTTTTTTGGCCATTTGTATGTCTTCTTTTTAAAAAAAAAATGCCTGTCCATGTCATTTGCCCAATTTTTTTTTGTTTCTTTGTTTCTTATTGAGTTGTTTGAGATCCTTGTAGATTTTGGATATTAGTCCTTTGTTGGATATATAGTATGTGAATATTTTCTCCCATTCTGTAGGCTATTTACTCTATTGATTGTTTCTTTTTCTATGTAGAATCTTTTTAGTTTAATGAAGTCCCATTTGTCTATTTTTGTTGTTGTTGCATTTGCTCTTGGGGTCATAGTCATAAATTCTTTGCCTAGGCTAATGTCCAGAATAATTTTTTCTAGGTTTTCTTCTAGAATGTCTATAGTTTCAGGTCTTAAGTTTAAGTTGTTAATCCATTTTGAGTTAATTTTTGTATATGGTGAGAGAGATCGGGGTCCAGTTTCATTCTTCTGCATGTGGCTATCTAATTTTCCCAGCACCACTTATTGAATAGGGTGTCTTCTCCCTAGTGTAGGTTTTTGTCTGCTTTGTCAAAGATCAGTTTCTTCTAGGTATATGGTTTTATTTCTGGGTTCTCTACTCTGCGCCATTGATCTATGTGTCTATTGTTTTTTTTTACTAATGTCATGCTATTTTGGTTACTATCGCCTTGCAGTATAATTTGATGTCAGATAATGTGATGCCACCAGTTTTGTTCTTTCTGATTGGGATTGCTTTGGCTATTTGGTCTCTTTTTGATTCCACATGAATTTTAGCATTATTCTGTAAAAAATGTTGTTGGTATTTCAATAGAAATTTCATTGAATCTGTAGATTGTTTTTGGCAATATAGCTATTTTATGTTGTTAAATGAAAATATACAGTATTGATGAGAATATACAGTAATTGATGTAAAAATCATATATTTCAAGTAGAAAAATTATTAGCAAAACTATTTAATAAATATTTGGCAACATATGTCAAAAAATACAAAATATTCAAATCCACAAAGTCAATTGTTGGGTACTGCATCTTAAGGAAATAACATAAAATGTGACAAAAATTATAAATCATATTCATCATGGTATTTTATTATAACATCATTGATGTTGAATATACAATTATCATCTTGAATATTAAAATTAAATGCATTAAAAGAGTATATTATGGATTTTATAAAAATTTATTGAGCACACACTATGAATGAGGCAATAATGTAACACTTATGTAAGTTATAAAACAGTAATATGATAGAATGAACAGCTGTTAACCCACTATCTACGTGCTCATACTTCTATTCTATGCTGTCAGCCCCTACAGATAACTCTTACCTGAATTTTGTCTTTACCATCATATAACATAGGATTTTTAAACAAAGCATTGCTTATGCATATGTGCATAAGCTCCATCAATATGCATCTTATTGTAAGTAATTTTCCATGATTTGCTTCTTTCTTTTTTTTCTTTTCTCTTCCTCTTCCTTTTTAAAATCACATATCTAAGATTCATCTATGCTTTTATGTGTAGCTGCATAATAATTTTGTAAAACTATTCAATAGTCTCTTTCTACATCTTTCTATCAAAGCACACTTGAAGCCTGAGCAACATGGTTAGATCCTGTCTGTACAGAAAAAAATTTAAAATTAGCTGGGCGAGGTGACATGAACATGTAATGAGCTGTGATTACTCCATCACTCCACTGCATTCCAGCCTAGGTACAGAGTGATGCCTTGTCTCAAAACAAAAACAAAAACAAACTAAAATCACACACACTTGGGTCTTAGGTCTTTCTCTGGTATTTTCTCCTAAGAATAGTGCTGCTATCCCTAGTCTCCTAGTACAGAAGTACATAGCTCCCTAGTATATGACTAGGAATGAACTTTCTGAATAACGGAGTATATATATTTGCACAACATTATGAATGTATTTAATACGACTGAAGTCTACAATTAAAAATGGTTCAGATGATAAATTTTGTTATGTGTATTTTACTAAAATAAAATCATTGAGGACAAAAGTACCAAGTTGTTTACTAAATTAATTATACCAATGCTCTCCAACCAAAGAGTAAGCATTCCGATTGCCCCATCAATACACATCTTCTTCAACACATAGTAACTTCAGTTATGATCTTTAGAGTGAGAGTAAACCTATTTCTGATTGAAACCAATTATACTTCTCTAATTACTAAGGAATTTTCTCATCTTTTCATATGTTTATCTGATATGTGATCATTCTCTTCAGCAAATTAGCAATTTATTTATTTTGTCCATTTTTCTATCAGATTATTTGCCTTCTAAAATTGATCTTTTACCTATTAATAAATTTATATATATATGTAAACTTTGAAAATAAATTTTTTTTGAGACAGAGTCTTGCTCTGTTGCCCAGGATAGAGTGCCATGGCGTCAGCCTAGCTCACAGCAACCTCAAACTCCTGGGCTCAAGCAATCCTTCTGCCTTAGGCTCCCGAGTAGCTGGGACTATAGGCATGTGCCACCATGTCTGGCTAATATTTTCTATATATTTTTAGTTGGCCAATTAATTTCTTTCTATTTTTTTAGTAGAGATGGGGTCTTGCTCTTACTCAGGCTGGTTTCGAACTCCTGACCTTGAGTGATCCTCCCACCTCGGCCTCCCAGAGTGCTAGGATTACAGGTGTGAGCCACTGTGCCCAGCCAAATTTGAAAATTTTTACAATTTACTTATTCTTTTTTGTCTATATATGTGGTAAATGCCTTCTCTGAGAATGTGGCTTTCATTTTTACTTTCTTTGTGGTAACTTTTGATTAATAATTTTTTTTACATTTTAAAGTAGTAGAATTTATCAATTTTTCCTTTATGATTAGCAAAATTTATGTTATGTTTAAATTTTTTTCTTTGTCTTCATATTATATATATTCTCTAATAAATTCTTCAAAATATTTTAAAATTTTGCCTTTCATATGAAAGGCAGCAGAAATTGATTAGTATATATATTATATATCAAGAATCAATTTAAAAGTGTTTTCTTCATATATGTACCCAAGTGTCTCAAACCATTCATTTAATAATCTATTCTTTCTCCAGGGATCTACAAAGATACCACTGTCATACATAAAATTTTTATATGAAAACTATTTTTGGGCTCTCTATTGTGTCCCTTTTGTTACTTTTTCTATTTCAGAACACCTGATTCTTTATTTGCTAAGGTTTATAAGAAATCTTGATATCTGTTAGAAAACATTTCCCTTCTATATTAATCTTATTTAAGAAGGCCTTGACTATTCTTGGACATCTAAATTTCCATGTAATGTTAGAATTTTCTTTTCAAGTTCAATGAAAAATTGGTGGGAATGTTGATTAAAACTGCCACGGATCTATTGGTCCCATTCATCCACCTCTTAAAGATGGAGAAAGATGAGAAAATTAATCCCAATAAAATTAGAAGGAAGAATGTAATGAGAATAGCAGAAATTTTTAAAAACTAAAATCAAACATTCAGTAAAATGGGCCTCAAGCTCAAAATTTGGTTCTTTGAAAAACATAAGATCGATAAGCCTATATAAGACTGATTATGAATAATAATATAGAAAGAAAAAATAACCAATACTAGAACTTTGAAAGTTGGCATCACTCTATATCTTGTAGGCATTAAAAAGATAAAAGGATATCATGAACAATCGCTTCTCGGCCTTTTGGCTAAGATCAAGTGTAGGATATCATGAACAAATATTGACATTTAAATCAATAAATTCCTAGAAAAACACAACTTGACAAAACATACCTGAGAAATTCTGAAAAAACATGTAGTTCCATAACTATTTAGAAATCAAATCAGCAATTTAATAGCTTCACATAGATGACTTCTGCTTCTAACCCTGTCCACTTGAAACAACAAAAATACTGGACAAAATTATGAAATGATGGTTTTTCAAGACACTGGACATCAGAGAATGATCTTGAGAGAGGACGAAGGGTTGAAAGGTGAGCTCTATATTGCTCCAGCTTACTGCCTTGAGAGTCAGTCCAGTGCTGCGGAGCAGAGCAGGGATACAGAGCCCAGAAAGAACAAGGCAGTTAAAGTTCATGGGGCAAAGTGTGTGAGATGTGACAGCAGAACAAAGAGAAAAGTTCAAAATCAGAACAAAATATTTTACCAGGAATGCAAACAGTCATTTCATAATACTGAAGCTGTCTATTCATCAAGAGGAGAGTAGCAGGCATAAATGTGTCTGTCCCTATTAACAGAGTTTCAAAATACATAAAGCCAAAACTAATGGGAGTGCAAGGAGAAACAGGTAAGCACACAATTATGTAGTTGAAGATTTTAATATTTGTATCTGTTATCAATCATTAGATTAATAGGACAAGGAGACAGAAAATCAGTAAGAATACAGAAGACTTGACCAACACAATCAACCAACTTGACTGAATTGATACTTGCAGAACATTCAATCTAACAATAGCAAAATCAATATTGGTTTTGAGTGCCCATGGGATATTTACTAAGATTGATCACATTCTGCCCTCAAAATAAATCTCAACAAAATTAAAAGGATTGAAGTCATAAAAAACTATGCTCTTTGGCCTCAAATGGAATTAAAAAATATATAAACAATGGGAAGATCTCATGAAAATTCACAGTATTTGGAAACTAAATAAAACTTGCCAAAATAATGCATGGGTTAAATAATAAATCAAAAGAAAAATAAGAAAGTATTTTGAACTGAAGGAAAACATAAACACGGCATATTGAAATTTGTGGGATGTCACTAAAACAATTAGGGAACAGGGATTTTTGTCACCTATATTCATTGCCTATATTAGAAAAAGTAAAAATGTTTTTTAATTAAAAGAAATCTTTAGCTTTCACTTAAACAAAACTATGAAAAGAAGAGCAAATAAAATAAGCAATAAGTAGAAGAAAGGAAATAATGAAGATCAAAGTAAAAAATCAATGAAAGAGAAAACAAAAACAATAGAGGAAAACCACTGAAATAAAAAGCTGGTTCTTTAGGAAGATTAAGAAAATTGCTAAACCTCTAGTAAGACGGACTAAGAACAAGTTATATTTTGATTTATTCTACTCTAAAAAATAAATCAACATCATATGCATAGATAAGAAAAGAAGTATAATTATTTTATTTTTGTGGATTTAAAAAATACCAATCATAACATCTCCTAAAATTTTTTATCTATGGAGACCACTTGTGGTAGATCCTCAGCATCTGGTCTTTCTTAATTATTATTAGTCTTGTTTTATTTTTCAAAGAAAAATATAGGCCACCTAGCTAAATTTGAATTTCAGATAAACAATAAATGTTTTGTTAGTATAAGTATGTACCAGGCAATATTTGGTAATATTTAAACTTAAAAGTATGCTGTTTATCTGAAATCCCAATTTTACTAGATAGTCTGTATTTTATCTGGGAACCCTATTAGGATATATATGGCTGGCTGAGAGCTTGATTGCCATGGAGCTCTTATGAGTCTCTAGATATCTGAGCAAGACTGAATCTATAATAACCACCCCAAACTATGACTCTGGCTTAGACATTTCCACTACCCTTCTCCTTCCCCTGGTGGCAAGGATAATTTATGATTGGTCCTTCTTAAATTTCATAATGTCTGATAGGTGAAACCTATCTTTCATTGATATATAACCCACTAAATCCTAATCAGAAGAGCGAGACAATAATAGTCATCAGTTTAGGGAACATACATGTAAGGAAATAAAGTTTAGCGAAGTAGAAATCCAAAGAAATTTTGGTTGATTGTGATGACCAATATAACGTATCTCTGATTAACTTGATACTTATGTAAAAATATATTCATTATTTGAACAGATTAAGAAAATTTTATAATAATATCCAGTTGGGGAAAATAATCATAAAGAATTATGCTTTATTTCCCTTTGCATATAAAACTTCCAAGGACAACAGAATATGAAGACATATTTCATGAAATATAGATTGTTATAGCATTATACATTATTGAATATTTGCAAACTATCTACATTTTCAATTATAGGGAATTACTAATTGTATTATATCATTCTGTCACATCATGATATAATACACGGTTACTAAAAATAGTATCTTCAAAGAACATATACAGGCATGGAAGAGGTACATTATCTCTTGTTAGGTGACATAGAGTAAGTACATAAACAAAATTAACAGTATGATCTTAATTTTGTAAAAACAAGAATATGCATATAGACTATGTAGATCTAAATATGTATATTTGTATATGAAACATTTACATGCAAACATATAGGTGTATGTACAAATATGTGTTGAGAGTCAAATCTTTTTACATTTCTGCATGGTTTGGATCCTCTGGGTCAAGGGAACTGATAGTCTTTTCAAAAAATGTTTGTTATGCAAACAATTTTGGAAACTAGAGATAGTCTTTTCCTCTGCATTGGCAGATTTGTTCCCTGGCCATTTTAATAAAGATATAATATATCTTCTACGCCTTTGCCATTCTGTAATAGTCTTCCTACTCCCCAAAAAACAATTGCTTACAATCCAAAATAATGATCAGGTCACTCTTTCTCTAGGGAGGGTAAATTGAGCAGATAGGTTATTAAACAGCCCCATATTAGACTAAAGATTCCTAATCTGGGGTTACTTCTTCTGTAATCATTTTCCTACATGTACAGGTACCATCATTATCTTGTGGTGGATGGGGCTTGGGGGATGAAAACCATTGTTCTGACTCCTGTTTCTGCCATGAGTAATATAAGCAGTCTTTGTTTCTAATCTGGCAGCCTCATGTTTCTTGTCTCTATAAATATAACTGTGGAAGGCTTACTTTTTATCTTGCAAGTAGGGTAAAATCTCATCTCACATTTTCTGATATAATAATTTGTTTGTTAATACACTTGAGTGTATTAATCACCTCCTTTACACAGTAACAATAGCCTAAAATCTCAGTGGCTTACAATGATAAACATTTATTTGCTGAACACATAGCATGTCAGCATCTATGAATAGCTGGTTCTTCCCCTTTCTATATGTCTTCTAACTATGAATCTACATTAAAGGAAAAAATCCTATATGAGAAATATTGCTCTTGTGACTGAGAGAAAGCAAAAGTAGTGGAAACATACAGTGGTTCTTAATTGGATGCAGCAGGTATAATATGCATGTTCTCATGCCATTGGCCAAAACAAGTTTCATGGACAAACACAATGTCAATGGGATGAGATATAGCATATGAGGTATGGCAAGTCACATGTCAATAGGTGGGGATGTATAATCCTTTTATAGATATCAGGAATGCTTTTCGTGGAAGAATAACATAAACTACCTATTTTATTTTTATCACATTTTAAATCAAAATTCATATATATAAATATTCCCAAATATGTCAACAAGAAAATGACTGGCATTAAATACACCAAAATATTAACAGTTGTTTTTCTTTTGATCAGAAATTATTTGGTAATTTTTCTACTATATATTACAAAGTTTCTTATGCACACATATTTTTAAACTCTGAAAAATATAAATGCTATTTAAACCATGTTATCGTCTAATAGATTTCAAGATATTTTTGATTAGAAATAATGTATGAAATTTTACATTTCATTGACCATCAAGAATTATTTTCACTGAAGGTAAATATTGACTCTCCCTCTGGGTCAATAAATCCTGATCCATTCCTCAAGAGAAGTCAATATCTACTTTATTGTTTCTCTAGACTTTAAATGGGAACTTTGATAAATGTCTTTAAATTTTCTCTCAAGTTTCTGATGGGATGTTCTTTAGCAACAACTAGAGCTGCTGAAAAGCTGTGTAATTAATCATGACATAGATCCTCATATTTTGAAAATAAATGAACCAATAAGTAGTGAAAAGATGAACTGCTCCATTTTCTTCTTCAATCACATATTAATGTATAAAAAATAAACCAATACAAAAAAGGAAATTAACCTTTCTAAAGGTTCTTGTTACATTAGTATCTAACATTCTAACGATTTCCTGAAATCTAATGTATAAGACTTATTTCAATATTATCTTTATTTGTCTTTTACTTAATTAATATAACCACCAAGAGTTCCTCTGTGATGATAGGGTATTAGATAAAAGTAAATACTTATATTATATATCCATCTCTTCTCATTCCAAAAGTGTTCATCAGAGGAAAATACAAACACACACAGACACACACACACCCAAAACAATTTGAGATGGGTAGAATTACTTTTTCCAGGAACAGTGTTATTAAGCAATAACCCACAAATATTTTTTGAGGTTTCTTTAGGGGGAGTTAAGAAAATCCATCTTAATTTAAATGGCCTTAAAGACATTAATTTTCACATTATTAGTGTTAAATATAAGAAAAGTTTTTCATAAACAATTCCTTTAAGAAATAATAATGATTCTGTTTAGTAGCATTGAAATCAATTCTATTGTTTACTTATTTTAAAGTTGTTTATTTACACAAGTTTTAAAATTTTTTATTTAGGTCGATGTCATCCCCTTCTGGTGTAATAACCTAAGGTTGATTCTGTTAACAGTACATCAGGAAGGCCACTGAATATAAGAATTAGAAGACTGATTCACATGAGAACATATGTTATTGATAGCCAACAAGAATAAGTCACTTTGAAAATATCTATCCCTCAATGTATGCTTCTAACACAAAACACAGGCCAGGTTGGACTTTCACTTTAGGCATTACTACCTGCTGCATTCCTCGGCCTCCAACATGCCTGGGTATCTTGGGTAACTCCTACAGAATTTCTTAGATTTACCTTAAACATAGGGTCTTCCAGGATCCTGCAACTGACAAATTCCCTTCCACAATATATACCCGGTACTCTTTGTATGCCTTTTTGTAATTCACTTAGCTCACGTAATTCTCTTTATCAAATATTTTTCACACTGGTAATTAACATTTCACTGATTGTTAATTTTTCTGCAAGCCTATCAAGAATAAAAGCTGCATGTAGAATATAACTGTTTAATACTGTCTTTCCATCTGAAATATTTAATACTTTGCTTTTAACACAGTGAGGTGTCAATTGTTGAATGTGGGCCAAATAATTTAAGTTGCATTTCAAGGTTAAGAGGCAATGTAGATTAGTGGTTATGAATATAAATAATCCAGGCTACCTAGGTTTAATTCCCAACATGTAACCTTGGGTTAGTTGTTTAATCTTTTTGTTTCAACATCTGCAAAATAAAATTTATATTATTGGGGTTTTAAAAGATTACATGTTAACATGTATAAAGCACCTAAATCATTTTGTAGAACATAATAAGCTTTGCAATATATGAATGAATTTACTATTTTTATGTTAAAATTTTACAGTCCAAAAGGATAAGGTAAACCTACACATAAATATTCCAGCTGAATCCAAACATGAGACAGAAAATGAATCTGATTTCTGAAACACCATATTGGCAAGTAGATTCAGCATTTTTATTAGTTTTCCCAATGGTTTCCTGCCTGACTCACACTTACCAGAGTTATGACATTTGTGCAGGTAAAAATGTATAATTCATTAATAATTTTACTTAGTAAACACTTTGAGAATGCCTATATGTACCAGTTACTATTATACACCTTGAAGATGGAAGGGTGAACAAGGCAGATAAGTTTCATGCTCTAATAAAGCTTAGATGCTACTATGGGGATATAGTCAATAGAAATAAAATAAACAAATATTTCAGAAAATACCAGCTAGTGGTAAGTGCTATGCGGAGAATTAAAATAGACTAATGAGATAGAGGTCATCTAGGTGGCTACCATAGTTTGAGATGCCAAGGAAAGTTTCTGATGTTTACACTGACAATTAACAGAGATCAGAATGGCAAGAAGGAGCCACTTTGTGAAAATCAAGCAGAAGTGTATTCTAAGCAGAGAGAATAGTTTTAAAAATATCCGAATGTGGAAACAAGCTCACCATAGTCAAGGAACCAAAAGAATTCCAGTAATTTTGGAGCACAACTTGAGGTCTGAACATTTAGCAAGAGCTAGGATATGGGCAGATTTTAACTCTGTAAAGAGTTTGATTTAATTTACGAGTTAAATTAACTTAAGAGTTAACTTACACCATTATTTAGGATATTATGCAGACAATGGAAGGATAAGGCAACAAGAGAAGCAATGGTATTAGTAAAATGACTATTACCTTGGTCTTGCCAAGGAGTCATGGTGGCCTGGATTATGGTAGGAGTAGCACGAATGGTAAGAAGTACACAAACTGCCACTGAAGAAGGTGCGTCTACATGAATTCTTGATGGATTGGATATGAGAAGAAAGTGAAAGAGAATAATCAAACTTAGAGTCATTATTTTTGGTTTAAGGTATAGGATAGACTGTGGTATTCTTAATGCATTGGGAGGCTAAGGCAGAAGCAGGTTTGAGGACTAAAGGTAAAAGTTCCCTTTTGGTTACATGAGTTTGAGCTACTTAATACATACCCTTGCAGAGATTAGACTATGAGGCTGGAGTTCTGAGGAGAGCTCAGAGCTTAAGATACAGAATTGGGAATCAGATCCAGTATTACTATTCAGCATATTAACTTGGTACCTATGCTGTAATTCCTTTATTCAGTTAAACATAATGTTTTTAGTATCTAATTTCTTTCAAGTCTTTGTTCTAATTTCATATAAATACTGGTTTGTTCTTGGTATCTGTGAGAGTTAGTGTAATATCAAACATTGCTCTTCTTTTATAATTTAAGTACTTTATATTAAAGCAGGTATACTTCAATTTTAGATATTTTTTCACTATGACATTTTATCAATAGTCATCTGGCAACTAAGCCTTTCCAGATATGAGAAGGAAATAGATAATTCTAAAGTCACCTGTGACAGATACTGTATTGAATTGATTAATGAGCTCATCCTGCTTTTCAGTTCACCATGAGCTTCAATTCATCATCATGGATTGTCATTAAGATTACTAAAAATTCTACAGAAGAATACTTATATGTAACTTCAATAATCAACTCTAGTCCTGTAGGTGTATCATTTGAAATATGATTTCACTATACTGAGAAAATGCCTAATTTAATTTTCATATATTCTCAGAATTACACAATAAGATATCTAACTCTCATTTGCTCATTAGAGTTCCAAATAAAGATGCACTTTCTCTAAACCCAGAAGTAAGAAAATGGCCTATTTCAATATAATTTAAGGTGCTGGTTTGCAATAAAAATAAGACTAGCACTTGAACTAATCACATTTTACTCCATATATTATTCATTTGGCAATTATTGCTATCATCTGCAGATTCTTGAGGAAGAAATATGGAAAAACATGCTGGGAGAGAATTGTAAAGGAGGTGGCATTTGAAAAGAGGAAATTAAAGAAAGAGAAAGAGTTTAAGGTATAAGTATCACAGAAGAATAAAGGTGATTTTATTAATAGATAATGAGTTATTTTTTGAGGAAGGATTTTGCAGGAATGGATGGGCACTGCATCAGGGTTCTTAAGAAAGCCAGAGAGTTAATTGAGAGTCAGAAAAGGAAAACAGAGAAAACAAAATGATGTTAAAAAAAAATCTTCTCGTACTCTCTAACCTTTGCATAACAAATTATATTTATATATAAAACACTTGTGCTTTAAAATGTGTTTGGGAGAGTTACATAAAGCTCATTATGTTACTTCATCTCTTAAACTCACTTGCCACTATGCAACTGGGTACAATCATGGGGTTTGTCCATGTCAGGTAGGGCAAAATGATCCATGTTTTTGAGATATGTAATTTGACTGCATTCTTATATTTGACTTATAAAAAGATAGTGCTTACAAATTAAATGCAGTGTAAAACTGAATATTTCCATTGTGTTAAAGTGCCCATTTTCACTTTCCAACAACGTGGGAGGTCTGCTTCTATGTGTCCCACCACTTGTTTGACACTTGTTTGGTGACTTTCAAACAAGAACACCACTCTCACATACTATGCCATATATTGAACAGTTTTGCTTAGGTGGAAAAAATTATCTATTTTGACTGTCCTGATTATACTCCCTTTGGTGCAGTTTAAAATGCTATAATCTCAGGGGGAAAAAAGTACTTTCTTTTTTATATATCTTCCTTTAGAGAAATACCGTTTTTCATGATGGCATCACTCTATGAATTGGAGACTAAATCTGTTTGCTTCACGAGAACGGTGGTAGGGATGGCAGAGGGGTATAAAAATTAACTGCTAGTTTCTAAGCAGTAGCTCTAATACCACAATGAAACTCAAACTGTTTAATTTTTTGGCAACTGAATAGATAGTTGCCAGCAAGTGATCCTCATTTGTCCTGACATTCCATTTCTGTTTCTGTTCCTATCACCTACCACTGCGAATTTATAATTGCTAACAATGAATTGCAGTACATTTGCCAGATTTAAATGGATTTCATGGCACACTGATGCAATTACATGCCCTTTCTTCAAAGGCTCAATGTGTGTCAGCCCCACAATGCACCACATGGCAACAGACGGCAATATTTGACTGGCTGGTCTACTAAGTTAGTGAAGAGTGTCATTCTGCTCTCAGATACTTCTGCTTGACTGGGGAAATTAGTTTACAATGAGAAAGAAATAAAGGACTTTTATTCTGCCCATTTAGCTTCTCCCAGAATTGCAACGAGTCATACAATCCTTTTGAGGTTAGTGCAGATTGATCATCCTGATTTTAGGCAAGTCATGTAAATATTCACTCTTATCTCACTTTCTTAATTTTATAACATGAGATGCTAGGACTCCAAGGTCCCCTTTATAGGTACCGAGGTCCAGTTGTTCAGTACTCAAGGTTAAGGAATCCTGCAGATCTACCAGAAAAGACTCAGTAAGGCAAAGAGATTGAGCAAGTATCTATTGTCCATCGGACATAATATACAGGTCATGTTAACTGAAAAATGTTAAGAACTAAATGTGTCTAGAGAAGCTCATGACAGGCCTCATTCAATTATGTATACATAAAACCTCAGAAGCAGGGCCAGAGACCAGGGCTTGGGACAATGTGTCAAAACTAGTTTCCTGAATTGCTCTTCTCTTAGGCAGTATTATTTCCTTGTTCATTATTTCAGGGTTCATCAGAGCCACAAATTAAAGTGTTATTGCTTGCATACATTACTCTCAAGTTGACTTTGATGTTGAGCTGGGACTTCTCATGCCATTATCATTGCTGGAAAAAAAGGTCAAATTTCTTCCTCCATCCATCCCCAGGGAAGTAACACAAAATAGAAACACTCACAGTTAGCTAGGCACAAGCATCCCTGCTGGTCCTTGATGGTCCCCGACTGTGGATCACCAGCTGCTTGGAAATGTTTACAGAGAAATTCCCTCATTTTGCCTTTTCTTCAACCTTGGAAATGTACCTATTAGAGTAAGCCTAGTAAATAGCTCCAATTTGTACCAGTAAAAACATAACAGACATGTCTTCCAGACAAATATAGGTTTGTAAAAATCGATCAACATACCCATGCAAATAGAGAAGCTCCAAAACTTAAATTTTTTGCTATTATTATCTTTCCTCTTCTCTGGCTAAAATAGCCTTTTCTTCCCAGTTCATAATCATTAGCAGAGATCACAGTGATTCATCATAGTAGCTTTAAGTTATCTTGCTCATTAAAACTACAGAAGATAGAGAGTGAATATATCTGAGGTATTAACCTTATCTCCATAAGAAAACAGAACAAAAGAGAGAAAAATGTTATTCTTGATCTATGCCATGTGATAGATGGTAATCAGTCATTTTTGCGCTTGAATCTATAATATTGTGAGTGTTTTTTAGTACAATCTTACTTTTTTTTTTTTTTTTTTT
>VBSM01002616.1:1230869-1246290 GCA_008086735.1 Cheirogaleus medius | reverse complement strand
TCGGCCTCCCAGAGTGCTAGGATTACAGGCATGAGCCACCATGCTCAGCCAGTACAATCTTACTTAATGTTTAAAATCCACTAGGGGTAGAAACAGGAAATGAATGCATTTCTCCAGCCACTGTTTTCAAAGACGCTTTGTGGAATCTGTTAACTTTCCTTCCCTGGTGCATATAAGGCAGATCAGAAAGTGTTTTTTTCTTATTTCCCACCCTCCCCCTGTTCTCCATCTTGATCATGTCTAAGTAAAAGAATAGTATACTTCAGTACTTCTATATCAAAAGGTCCAATCCAGTTTAAATCTAAACCTCATCCTCACATCCAAGTCAATGCAAAGCTTCTTCTTGACCCATCTTTCCACCCCAATTCAAGAATGTCTCAAGCTATAGATTTCATATTTCCAACCATTAAAACTATCAAATAAATAATCCATAGACAAGTTATTAACCACAAAATCATCCATTCATCCATTTAAGATAGTAGCAAAGGGAAGTTTCTCAATAAGCACTGAGTTTTACTTAGTGTCTAGTATGTATCACACTTATTCCATAGTAAATTTTGGAAACTGTATAATTTATGTATATAGAGTATTTGTAATTTTAAAATATTATAATACATGTCTAAGCAAAATACTAAAAAAACAAAAGGAATACTATATGGTGTCTAAGTCTCTCTCCTGCCATCCATTTTGTTCCAAACGACAGTCTCTTTTCTAAAAATAAGGAATATAAACAATTTTTTCACATAAATACACATTTGATATCATTTTATTTATATAAATATAATATATAAATTGCTCTACACCTTATTTTTCTCTTATGCTTTTTCAGATCAGCACATTATGATTTCCATTCTTTTAAATAGCTGTATGTATTCCATTATATAATATAATTATTTATTAAATGGGACTAGCCTCCAGAACTGTGAGAAAATAAATTTCTGGTGTTCAAGCCATTCCATCTGTTTCCTTGTTAAGGAGGCCCTATCAAACTAATATAACAATCAATTCATTTTTTCTTTCATGATCATGCATTTGGTGTTGTATCTAAAAATCATCACCAAACTCAAGGTCAGCTAGATTTTCTCCTAGCTTGTTGTTTTCTATTATATTAATTCTATAAACTCCTTTTTTCAGATTGATATATAATTTTACTGAAATATTCTTGGAATAAATTCCTAGCAATGGAATTTCCCAGTTAAAGAATATGTAATTTTTGCCATATATTTCCCAAATACTCTTTCAAAAATGGTAATAATTCAGCATTTTACCAATAGTTGAAGTGCCTGTTTCCCTTCATTCAAATCAGCATTGAGTATTTTTCAAATATAATTCATTGTCAATCTCATAGATAAAAGTGTATTTTGTGGTAGTTCTTATTTTTCATTTCTTATATTTCAGTGAATTTAAGACTTTTGAAAGAGATTCATTGGTCAGGTAAATTTCTGTTTTTATGAAGTATTGGTTTATAACTCTTAACTTTTTATTGTAATTTTAGTCTTTTAGTTCTTTTTGAGTGATTACATTTCTTATTGATTCATTTTATTTAAACATAAAAGAAAAATTGAATTATGAATAACTATATAATTATTGTTTGAAAATATCCTATGTGCTTTTAAAATAAAATGTATTCTCTATATTTTTAGATGCAATATTCCACATGTGTAAATTAAATCAAGATTATTATTTCTATCATTCTAATATTATTTAGCCTTGACATTTTCTGAGAGAAATGTTTTAAAATTTCCACAATGGTGTTGGAATCTCAGTGTAGATTCTTTTGAAGTCCCTTTGGGATGGTCAACATCTCAATTAGATTCTGTTGAAATCTCTGGCCATGTTTATTACAAAGTCTCTTCAATTTGCCATCAATTTTATCAGGTTTACACTTTTAGGTAGACAGTTATTTTCGTTTACCCATTTAAAGATTTTATTTTGCATATCAAAAGCTTTCATCATGGCTTTGAACTTGAGATTTCTCCAGACATACTTGCTTTGTTAATTCAACCCATAGATCCATGCGAGTGTTTTTGAAGTTACACATTATCGGGAGTTTTTTTTTTTAAGTCTGTGGCAAAGACTTTTAATTTTGTCTCTTAAATTCCCAACAGTTACACTGTTGTTTCTTTGTGATAAGTTGACTGATATATGAAATTGCAGCTATTTGACTATTTTCAATCTACAGAAAAGGGCAATTTGATATGCTTCAACCCAATATGTTATCTGTTTTTTCTCTTTGCCTACTTCAAATATCAACTTTTTTACATTAATCACATGCATTTTTCACTCTGAGATGCATTTGAGAGGTTTTCTTTCATTTCTCCCTCTAGAGAGGGAGAAATGAAAAGGGAGGTTTCCTTTATCTGATAATTTGTCTATTTTCACTCATAAAAATGGTATGTTTAAATATTCTCTCTCTACATTCCATTATCTCCTTCTAGATCTCCAGTTAGATGAGAGCAGAACTTATTCCTCTGTCCTCTCTATATTTTAACCCTTTTATATTTTTAACACTTTGCCTCATTGTGTTGAATTTAGTATAATTTCTTTAGTTCTATCTTCTAATTTATGAATCCCTTTTTTGGCTATGTATAATCTGATAGTTCATCCATTGAGGGGTATTCTTCCCCCTAATTAGTTTTATTGGCTTTTTTGTTTGTTTGTTTTTCTTTTCCTTTTCTCTCTTTCTTTCTTTCTTTTTCTTTCTCTCCCGCTAATAACTCTCTTTTGTCCTTGGTCAAAACTACCTGGTCATTTTTTTTTTATAGTCACATATTCCTACTCATAATTTTTGTCAACCAAAGAATGATGAGGTTCATAAATTTAGAAAGGTGAGCTTTATTTCCCATCAAGTGTTGCAGCCTGCAGGATGGGCATTCTGATAGGCAGAGAGCTCATGCTTTGAGGGAAAGGCAACAGAATTTATGCTGAACAATGAGGCCAAATATACATATTTAATAAGCTATAGGAGGAGTCATTAATATTTATCAAAAGAGAAACATGCACATGCACAACTGAGCTTCATACCTCCATAGATCGCAGGTACAAAATATGGCTATGTTAGCATGATCTGAGGGTGGAGTTTTCAGTTCTCTGAAGTCAAAAGGTGGAGCAGGGGACACAAAAACCTTCACTATGCATCCCTTGTAGACTAGCTAGAACTACTCCATGGTTAGTGGCCCCTTATCAGGAAGAAATACCTGTCAGTTGCAGTGCCAAAATCACAAAAAGAGAAGAGTGGCATCAAGCGATTGATTACAGTAGGTGGTGGACCAAGTTTTTCCAAAGGGCTGGTTCTGTTTAACTCATAGTGAATAAAGCCTAATGCTAGTAAGCAAGGAGTTGGGGGTGTATAACAAGGCATCTGATCGCCCATCCCATAATGGCCAGGAACTCAGTTTTAAAATTTTTCTGGGATACCTTTGGCTAAGAGGAGGTCCACTCAGGTAGTTGTGGGGCTTAAGATTTTATTTTTGTTTCTAATTTTAATGATGTCTTTTTTCTTTTAATTTTGTGCATATTTTGTATTCTGCATCTGGTGATTCCAATATCTGAATTCTTTGTAAGTAAGGTTTTGTTGTCTATTGCTTCTGCTTGCTTTTTTTTTTTTATGGTGCCTTTTCCTGGTGACAATTTTTTATCTAAAGTTCAGTGAAATTTTCTCTGAAGAAATTGCTTGAGACCTGTTTTGAAAGACCCAACTTTCTTTGGAGAGGAACTGCACTTCCTTCTTCCAGGCATCTCAAGGGACTACCAATCTGGTACCATTCTACAACAAATTTCAGTTTGAGATTTCTCAAGACACACCTGTTTTGTCAATTCTGCTAATAGCTGTAAGGTATCTGAGTCAAAGGAAATTGTTTTTAAATGGAAAGTATTATAGTAGTATGAGTGGTTTTGAAATTACACATTATTGGGGGATAATTTTAGTTAGAGCTAAGAAGGAGAATGATAGAAGAAAATTTAGAATGGTGATAAGATAGGATGACAGACTATGCAGTTCTTGCAGGTGTTTGTAAGATACTTTTTCCCATTTTAAGTAAGATAAATAAAGCTTTGAGAGTTTGGAAGCAAGGGTATGAGTGTCAGTCTTTAATTTTTAAATTGGCCTACATCATAGAGAATGTACTTATATAAGAGCAAGGGTAAAAGTAGAAATACCAGTTAGAATTTTGCAATAATCTCTGTGAAAAATAACAGTAAATTTAGACCAAAATGTCAGAGATTAGAGAGAGAGGAAGTGATCAGATTCTGTATATATTCTGAATGTAAACTTTACAGATATTTGCTGGTAGGTTGGAAGTGGAATGTGATGAAGTTTGTGAAGTCAATAATTACTCCAAGGTCTTGCACTTGGTAACAGGAAGAATAAATTTGCCATGAACTGAGACACAAAGTCTGTAAGAGAAAAAGTTTTGGGGAAACTGGACATCAGAAAAAGATGTTTAGGCATTAATTTTGAGTCACATATGAGATATATGCAATAGGAAATATTGACATGAAGTTGATTACATATCTTTGGAGTTCAGGAGAGAAGTAGGGACTGGAGACATATATTTGTAAATCATCAGAATCAAAACATCATTTGTAACAATAAGTTTAGATTAAATACCTAGGACATAGATATGGAACAATCTATTTTAAAGGCCAGAAAAATGTGAGAGATCAGCAAAGAATTTTTGGCAAAAGTGGGAAGTGATGCAAGAGGAGAACCAAGAGAGAATTACGTCTTGCAAGAATCCAATGAAGAAAACATTTTAAAGAGAAGCCCCTGAAAATATGTATATCTATTATGTATCCATAAACTCCTTCCCTCACAAAGCAGGAACAAGTGAACAATCATTATCAGTAATGAATAAAATGAAAATAAAATTTGCATTTTAAAAGAGAAAGTGACCCTGATGTCTGTTTTGGTGGAATTGGAAGAATAAAAGAAGTAGATTCTAGAGAGAATTGAATGAGAGTAAGTAGAGATGTTGAATCTTAGCAGCTCTTTTAAGAGTATAGCTGTAAAAGAGAACAGAGCAATGGAACAGTTGCTCTAAGGGATGTAGATAAAGGGAGGTTACATTTTTAATGGGAAATACTATAAGTTTTTATGCCAAGGATAATAATCCAAAACAGAAAAGGAGACAGGAAAAAGAGAAAAGAAAAAAACATAAGGCAGAAGGAAAAAAGGAAACTAATGTCAGGCAGCAACAGGAACCCAACTTGAGGTGAGTAGCCATGAAATTATAATGGCACCTCTAACAGAAGTGTTTGTTTCTCTCCAGCCACTTTTAGTTGTTCAGGCATGGGTAGAGTCGACAATGGGTTAGTTCACTCTTCATAGTTCCTCAACATACAAACTGAATAAAACAAAGAAAGAATGGAGAAAATAAGTTAAAGGTTAATGCAAGGAAATGAGTATAATGATATGAATGGAACCTAAGTCGAGTGAGGAGGGAGGGAGATAAGAGGTTTGCGAGGGATAGTATAGAATCAGTGATGAAAGATGTGGTAGAGACAAAGGATTGCTCATTTAAGTATTACCAAAGAATTGTTGGTGACATGGTGCTATAAAGCATGATCTAGAAAACTAGGAGTGAAGTTTGAGGTGTGGAGTGCTTAAAGTTAAGACTGTGGAAGGAATGCAGTTATTAGGATTAACTTGAGAGTTAGTGCAAGAGGTAGGTCACAGCACAGTCCCCAACCTTTTTGGCACCAGGGACAGGTTTCAGGGAAGACAATTTTTCCATGGACATGGGTAAAGGGGATGGTTTCAGGATGATTCAAGTGCATTGCATTTATTGTGAACTTTATTTCTATTATTATTACATTGTAATATATAATGAAATAATTGTACAACTTGCCATAATGCAGAATCATGGGGAGCCCTGACCCTATTTTCCTGCAACAAGATGGTCCCATCTGGGGGTGATGGAAGGCAGTGACACCTGAAGTGTGTTGCTCATGTCCCATATACTCCATAATCTTGTTTTGGTTGCCGTCACTGCAGAAAACCCTGCTTCATGAAGATAGGATGCTAAAAATTCAATCAGGCTTTTCAGTGCTTTTGTGGCAATCTCAGGGTATTCTGCCTTGACTTTAATCCAGAAGGTGTGGGGATTTGAAGTTGTCTCAAACATTCTTTTAAGGCTACTGTCATTTGAGATCTCAAGAAGTTGATTCTCTTCTAGCAGAGAGTCAATTCACCTGGCTTATTCAAAAATGGGTTGCAGATCCATTCCTTCTCAGTTTGGGGGGTCTTTTGTGGTTGGGAAGTAATGCTCGAACTCTTCTGAAAGCTGAGATAGGTTATCACACAGCAGCTGTGAGAAATAAGGCCCTAGCTCAGTCTCTTTCAAAGTCTCTGCTGATATTTGAAACGTGTCAAAAATCCCATTGTTCACCCATAATTCCAGTTTGGCTTTGAATGCAGCCAGTTTATCTGCTGACTTGAACACAGTTGTTTTCCCCTGAGGTGACAGATTGAGTTCGTTGAGCAGGTTGAATATGTCACACAAGTAAGGAAGTTTTGTGACCCATTCTGTGTCACTGAAATATGCTGCCAGTGGTGACTGCTTTTCTAAAAAAAAAAATGGCTGGAATGGATCTCATAATTCAGAATCTCTGGCCAGTGATCTACCTTTAGAAAGCCAACTCACTTCTGTATATAAGAGAAGATGTGTGTGCATGTTCTACATCCATCTCTTCACAAAGCTATGTGAACAGATGTGAGCTAAAGGTATGTACATTAATGTGGTTGATAATTTTAATCACATCCTGTTTAGTTCAGGTGATGTTTTTTGGCTAGCCAGCATTTCTCTGTGGATTACACAGTGCATAGACTCATATTCAAAAGCGACCACCTTGACCCAAGTAGTGAAAACAGAAAGCCATCCAGTCACGGCAGCCACTATGTCCATGCATATACCAACACAAAATGACCAATTCAGTTTTCCTGATATATAATCATTCAAAGACTTGGATAGTTCTGCAGCTGTGGTGTTAATTGGCAACAATAGTGCACATAACATATCCTCATGCACATCCTCTTGAAAAATATATTGCAAAAAACAGGCATTGTTGCCTTGTCTTCAACTTTGGTAGAGGTAGACTGGTAAACCAAGATTGTGTACCATGGTGAGTCATTAATCCTCTTTAGCAATTATGCCTCAATATCTTCTGCTATTTTATTAATTCATCTAGTTATGGTGCTGGCCAAAAGAGGAACACATGGCACCTTTTGAACTGCAGCCTCTTCTAAAAGTTCATGGCAAATGTCCTTACCAGTGGGCAGGATCATCTCTTCACCAATAGTAAAGGGCTTCTTAGCTTTAGCAATGTGGTTAGCTACTAAAAGTGATGCTCTCAGTGCAGAAACATTTGATGAAGTGGTGGCCTTCAATAATTGCTTCTGTTCTTCATGTTCACATTTTTTTTTCTTTTGAAAAACTTCAAAGCCTTGTCTTTTAATGTATGGTGCTTGGTCTCCATGTGGCAAAGCAGTTTGGAAGGTTTCCTGGCTTCATTGGATAGCCTTTTGACACATATTATACAGGGCAGGCTTGGAGAATGTGCATCACCTGTTGGAATGAACATGTACTTTAAGTAGGACCCTTGGTATTTTCTTTTAAATGCAGCTTTCATTTTATCGGTCATCTTAGTGTCTTCTGCTGTCTCTCATCATTGGGTCTTTCCCCCTTTTCAAAGAAGCTCTTCAGCAACATTTGTTTTTTACTCGTTTTTAATAGGGTTAGCTTGTGTGCTTACCAAAACTGTGACTGAGACAAGCGGACAGTGCAGGAAAGAGGTGCGGGCAGAAGTGGTAAATAAAATAATAGGCAGGCCATACACAGACTAAAATAAGTGTCAGATTCTGAGCTAAAGCCAACTGCCACATGTAGTTGTACAATTGAAATACATCAGCTCACTTGCCACTATACAGCCTGTCACCAGATGAAGCTTAATTGTCATTTGCAAATCATTGATGGGGTTTTGATATGAGTCTGCAAGCAATTGATTTATTATGGTTTCTGTGCAGTCAAACCTCTCTACTAATGATCATCTGTATTTGCAGCCATTCCCCAGCTCTAGTATCACTGCCTCAGCTCCACCTCAGATCCTCAGGCATTAGAGTCTCACAAGGAGCACACAACCTAGATCCCTCGCATGCGCAGTTTACAGTAGGGTTTGTGCTCCTGTGAGAATCTAATGCCAGTGCTGATCTGACCGGAGGCAGAGCTCAGGCAGTGATGTGAGCTATGGGGAGTGGCTGTAAATACAGATGAAACTTCACTCCCTCACCTGCCCTGCTCACCTCCTGTTGTTACCAGGCCACAGACCAGTACCAGTCTGTGGTCTGGGGTTTTGACCATAGTGTTCTGGTATAAGATACTATATACTATATAGTATCTTATATAGTCTTATATATAATGTAGTCTTATATAATCTTCTATGGTATAAGATTTCTCTTGCTAAAGAGAAAGTGAAGAGAGACAACAGGGACATTATATGAATATTAAATTTATAACAGAAATTGTGCTAAACTCTTAAAGAATTGAAAGGAGTGACCCAGTGCTTTATAGATGACTGCAAAAAGGAGGAAAAATGAGTGGTGGTATCTTATTGATTTGCTGAAAATCTGAAAACTACAGGAACATATTTTATCAGTAGTAGGACATATACTTTCTATCTTTATATTTTCACATCTCTGAAATTGGGATTTGTCTTAAAATTTATCACATCTTAAAACCACTGTCACTCAAGCAGCAGTTCTGACCTTATTTTTTAATGCTTTTCATGTTGAAACTTAGTTCTTTTTCATGATAGCATTAAGAGATTGCTGCAACCTCTTCATGTTTTAGTTAACAAAGCACTTATGTACCACTTGAAGAAAGAATGTGATTCCTCGTTGTTGTTATAAAGTGAATTAATGATTTATAGTGAGAGCTTCAATAGCAAACATTCACAATGGGTGTCAATACCCAATAATAAAGTCCTTCAGGAAACAGTGGATCACTCTTTTAAGATACGCTGCATCACTGCTGCAGCCCCTACCATAGGGATGGGTTCCAGTGCTCTTGATGGCACACAGGGGGACATCCTGTGGGAAAAATTCCAACTTTAGTTTCTGTGAATGGAAAAGTGAATTGAAGATCAAACTCTAAATGTGAAGAGTTTTAAGAACATCTTGTATAATTATTTCACTTTAGTTTTGCTTTTTATGTTTGAGTGAGATTGATATATGATAAAAATATGAGCTTAAATAAGCCTAAAACAATTCTTTTAATGAGACTAAAATAAAAACTGTAAGATTTTTTTTAAGAAAAGCATTGTATCATAGCTTAATTGGCAGAGAATTTTTTCCTTCGTGATACCTAAAATAATGATGTATATTTCAAGCATGGGATCTTAGATACAATAAAATATAGTAGCACATTTTCATATGTAATATTTTTAATTAGTCATTTTAGTATTTGGCAGCCCTTTTATTCATTCTAACTTCTTGCCATGGCTTCACAGAGAATATATATATGAATAAATAGGCACATATTAAAATCAAAAAAAATATTGTCAATTTCTTTATATCTTGGTAAATAACTTGTAAGATCCAAAACAAATTTCTGATAAATGACATCAGTAGTTTTCAAAGGTTCAGAGATCTTAAAGGCATCTCTGGGCAAGCAAGGGTCACCATTGCCTAGCAACTTATTAGAAATGCAAATTCTTAGACCCATTGAATCTGAAAAACTGGGGTAGGGACTCAGCCACCTGTATTGAAGCAAACCCTTCAGGTGTGTCTCTGAATTTTAAGAATCTCTGGTGAGACTACTAGATTCAAACAGGTCTTCTTGCTTCCCACTTTTACCCTTTCTCTAATATGATAAAGTTGGCAGACTTTCTTTTCTAGTCACTTACCTTCCGGCAGCAGATAGAGGTACAGGAAGACTGCGAAAACCTCAGATGAACATCACATCACATTTTAATGCAGGGATTTGTCTCACTAGAGAGTATATAGCCTCAATTAATGCTGTAGACTCTGATCAATCAAGTAGAAACACTTCTTGAAAGGAAGAGTTACTAAGGTAAAAAGATATAGGAGGCAATGAGGAAGTATGACAAGGGCCTGAAATATCGCCTCTTCTTATAATAATAGCTCATACAGAGGCCTCAGTATGTGCTAAACACTTTTTAAAAAAAAAATTGTCAGTTTATGTGTTTTACACGATCTTTTGTAATCCTCCCAGTGAACCACATGGGATGTAATATTATTGTTTTCAATTTAATTGAAAGTAATTGAGCCTTAGAAGAAAGTACATCTTAATATTTACAGTTGAATGTTAGTATAATTTGATATTTGGGACTGCACTACTAGTAAAATTTAAGTAATACTGTGAATAACTGACTCAGATGACACTGAAAAATTATTCACATTCTCTTTTTTAATTCCCTCTCTAGCTTTTTAGTCAAGCTACTGATAAATGGAATAACTTTTCTTTGTGTTATTATATTAAGACTAAGTACATCTCCTCAGATATAAATTGAGATACTTTTGTTGCAAACAATAGAAATTGACTCAGTGTAACTTAGCTAAAAAGAAGCTTATTGGAAGGATATGGGCCTGACTCACATAATCAAAGAGGCAGCTTAAGAACTATGTTCAAAAAGAGAGGCAGCCTCAGGGTTCCAGGTAGTTGGGGCTAATTGACTCTTTTATGTGCACTTACTTTATCTTTCTTTATCCTTGTGTCTACCTCTGTTTTTGTGTGAGGACAGAGAATCTTCAATGACAGCACCTCCCAGGTCATACAGAGAGGGAGAGAAGAGATTCATCTGAGGGAAATCAAGGCATTAGCCAGAAGGAGAGCAATGCACGCCAGAGGTAGTGAAAACACCAAATATCTACTGCACAGTATTTACTGGCATGTTTGTTCAGCTGTAACTTGGGTGCTTCTTTCTGGGTTTTCAAGAGTAGAACCGTGAATTCTGTGTGTTCTCCTTCATTCAATAGTTATTGTAAGCCCACAGTTAGAAAGGCAAGTAACTTCAGATATGAAACTGACAAAAGCTCAGTGATCTCAGAGCCTTAAAGTGTCGTTTGTGATAATTGCAACAGCAGCAAATCATTTCATTAAAGGGTTGAAGACTATAATCCATGCACCAAATGAAGGTTTTATTGGCTATTACAGAGAATATGGAGTGATAGGAAATCTTCTAATAGTGGTTATTTAGGGAAAGGTTCCTTAAGTAGGAGATAACTAATAGAAATTAAAACTTTCTTCAATTTAATGTTATTTCCTAGTCCTTGACTGTATTTGAGGCAGGAGAAGAATAAGACTTGCTTATTTCAGAAAACTTCTTCCCTTCTAGCCTCACCTGAAATTGAAGTCATGTCTAGGTTAATAATCGACAGAGGAGGATAAGTGGGATTCAAACCATAAGCATATCTCTTGTCTGTTATTTTCATAGATTTGAAATCAGGCATATTCTTAAAGTTAGTATGGGTTCAATCTCCGTATAGTTGTTGTTGGTAATACATAACTATTGATCATAAAATTATAACATAGGAAAGTTTTTCATTTTGTAGGTAATTTTTTAGACATTTCTAACTTCTTAAAAAAATTCCTCTTATCAGTTCTGATATTCCTTCCTTGTAATTCATCATGTTTCACCCATTAGGCTTTTTCTTCCCTCTTTCAAAGCATCTTATATTTGTTCTTACAATAGACATTTTACATAGAGTAATAGGTTAGAAATACAAATTTCTTCCAACTTATGTAGAGAGCTGTTGATCCATTGATATCTGACAGTTTTTGCTTTATTAGATTGTCCCTTTGATCCCAGCTCTGTAGTTGAAGTGAAAAACGTTTTTATGTGATGAAATACACTAGTACCCAGAAAGTTTATTTCTATGAGGGTTTGTCATTCTTGAAGCCTACTGGGAAGTCAGGCCATTTCTAGTAAAGTGACACAGTTTCCTGAGGGAAATAACTAGGTTATTCTACCAAAGTGAGAGCAGAAATTCTAGGATAGAGAGAGGGAGGGAAGGAGGGAGGGAGAGAAAAAGAGAGAGAGAGAGAGAGAGGAAATCTCAAAAGAATAATGTAGCAGTATCAGCCAACAAATATACACTATTGATCAAATTAAAAGGGACATCAGGAATCAATATAAAACATTCTGCCTCTCAAGCACAGAGCACAGTAAGTAGTGAGTAGCAGCTATAGCTTGACATGGTGACAAAAGGCAAGTTTCTAGTTTCTAGGAGACCATAGTCCCTCAGGGTGGAGGGGGGAGGTTTGGCAGTGGGGGTAGTAATGATGGCAGAATAAAGCTTTACCAGCCAGCATTATTTTTCTCCCATAGCGAGGATTCCTTACAGGAAAGATAATGTATACAGAAAAATGTAATTCTCAGCTCCAATCAAAAATAACTGTAAGGTGGGAAATATAAATTGACTCATAAAATCCAAAAAGCTGAAGGGTAAATATTTAACTCAGCTTCTCAACAAAGGTTCCATCCCTTCCTAATTTGGAATTAACCAATAGCAAAGAAACACTTTTCTATGCAAGAGAACAAACCCCAAAGCAAGTGCAAATAATGGACATTCAAGAAAATCAGGAAAAAACATGGAGAAAATAAAGTCTCAGATTAAAGCATGACAAAGGCAAAATTTATCCCTCCCAACTTAAGATAAGCAACAAAAATTCAAGTAAAACTAAATCATTAAGCCTTTTAAAATAAAGCCCAAGGAAAACCAAATAAATATAAACAAGGAGGTAGGGAATTAATGAGCTCCAGCTATACTATGTGGAGGCAAAAACATTGCCTGATACTTGTCCACATACAAAAATGCATAAACACAAAATCATAACATAAATTGCATCAAAAATGTTACCAAAAAAACCCCAGTAAAAATAGATTTAAAAACCACCTGTAAATACCAAGAAAGAAATGACAAATTTGTATAATAATTGTTTGCCTTTTGCAAGCAAACTGGATAACATAGTTAAAAGATGAGAGTGAAATGAAAGCTTTAACACTTAATGAAAGACATTTAGTCCAAAGTCAAAGTTATATGTAAAAGTAGGAAAAATACTTTCTAAATTTTCTAAAATTAAAGAGTTTTTTGAAATCAATAAAAGACAAAAAGCCAGATTATGAAAATAAGAGTATCAACAGAATGCTCACAGAAAATGAATTACAAATTTGTTCTTAAATACATGAAAAGATTCTCATCCTCAGTTATGTAATGTAAATGCAAATTAAAAAATCATGATCAGGTTAACAGCAACAATTAGTTGAAAAGGCACTTAATAAAATCCAACACTACTCATTAAAACATTTTTAAGTAATAGAAGAGTAGGTAGATATATCTCTAAATGGAAATCAGCTTATGTTTACCTATAAAACACTAGAAAGTGGTAATGAAACAATATTGCTACTATTTCCACCACTAAATAACAATCCATCAGAGTTGTTGAACAACATAATTAAAGGAAAAAACAAAAGGCATCAATATGGGATAGAAAAAGGGAAATCATCATCATATGTAGATAATATATTTCCATGAAAATCATTACAGAATCAACTGAAAAAATATTGAAAATGAAAAGATTGGTTAAAATATTAACCATCTTAAGAAAAAAATACAGAATTCTAATAGATTTTTCCACAAAAATAATCATATGTTAATAGAAATGTACAGATATATAAATAAGAAAATAGCCATTAAAAAGAGAAGTTAAAAATAAAATTCTTAGTTATACACTTAACAAGACTTGTACAGGCTGATATGGGGGTAGAAACTGTATAACTTTGCTGAGATGTAAAATTGAGAGATGTAAAATTGTTTTTTAATAGACAGATACGGCTTTTTGCTGGAGAAGAAGACTCAATCTTATAAAAATTCCCAATCTTGTAAGTTCCCCAAAATTTAACACTAAAATTAAACCAACCTATCTAAAGCAGAGACAGGACTTTTTGTTTTTTCTTGGAAGAATGTATTTTTGAATTCTGTTGGAAGAATAAATGAATGATTATATAAAAGTCCTTAAAAAAGAAGCAACACTAGTACACTAGTATAATCAAATTGTGTGGATCTAAATAGAAATATATGGGAAGATTATACAAACAAGGTCTAAAAAAGTTCTCTTTGGCATTGTTTTGCCCTAATAGATTTTTTTAAAGTGTCAAATATGTATTTATGTATGTACAAGTAAAAGAAAATGTGAACACAAGTCTTAAACTTTGTGATATTTTGATGTAATGAGAAAGACTTTTAAAATGTCAAGAAATAAAGAATATTCCCAGTTGTGATATAACAGTCTTGGAGGATATACAACTTGGAAAAAAAGAACTCTGCTTTTTTAAACTGAGGCAGGAAACTTCAAGTAATAGATTTGTTTCAAGGTTACAGGTTATTTGAATAAAAGGTATGGTTTAACTCTCTTACTTTCCCCATGAAACCCTGTGTTGCAGACCCAGTTCAACTAGGCCCCCACTGCTACACTCCTAATATTAGGATTCAAATTCTAATTTTAAATAATTTCACATTAGGACTAAAATGAGATGATAGTATGAGTGTCCTTGCTTTGAACTACTATAACCATCTTGTAATAAAATAGACTTTAATTGTATAATTAACTATATACTGTATAATATACTTTAATTGTTACTCATACACAGGAGACCAATTCTTTGCTAATAGTGAAAATTACTTGGGCCACTCATGATGCATATTAAATGAAAAGAATAGAGAGCTTGGAAATCAACAGAAGTTTTCACAGATATCTTGTATACAATGGAGGTATATTTAAAATCTTTAAGAATATGATTATTTATTTTAATAAGGGCTATTAAGGCAACAAGCTAGCTATTTTGAAAATAAAGGCTCGAGTCCCAGTTCATTGTTTAGCTAAAAATAAATTTCATATTCATAAAAAATGAAAATAATGCTATCACAACATCAAAAGAAAATGCTGTTGAGCATATTTGTATCAACAGATAGTAAAAACTTTAAAATAAAACCACAAACAATGTAGTTGAACATTGATAGATTAAACAATCTAACATGAGAAGACTCTAGCACAATAAATACAATAAATACAATTAAAATAACAATAACAAAGTAGTAAAATATGGCTACATACATATCCATATTAAAGAAAAAATTTTAAATCCTCATACATAGGCTTTTCACAAATAAATTATGAACTTTATTTAGAAATATGATAAACATGGGCAAAGGATAGAGAGCTCCTAAAATTCAATGAATTTAGGCATCACACAGGAAAAGCTATATTTTGTTGCTAATATTTAAACAATGGTGAATAAAATTTGTTAGCACAAAGGTAAATTAGTATAATCTTTCTGATAGATTTTTAGCAACTTAGCAACTTGTCTCAAAACATAAACTTCATTTGCTTTTTTTTTTCTTTTT
>VBSM01002616.1:1209577-1230769 GCA_008086735.1 Cheirogaleus medius | reverse complement strand
GGCATGGGCAATATACATAACCGTAATATTTGTACCCCTATAAGATGCTGAAATTAAAAAAAAGAGAGAATGATCACATTAGTACAAAAAGATGTCACTACAATACAATTTCTTATCATAAAAAGTTGGAAAGAATCTAACATCTATGAACAAAAATACAAATTATTATACAAACATATGTTAGAATTTAAAACTGTGCCTATGTAGGAATCCACAATCCTACTGGGAGGTAAAGCTAGGAAAACTTTTTTAAAAGGAATGAATGAAAAGTTTACTTTCAATTTAAATCATCTGATAGCATGCATGAAAGAAATAACTGAGAGTATTCCCTCTGGAGAAGTCTGCCTTTTTAACTTCCAACAGTCTGATGACAAATTGAAAAGAAAATTTCAGCATCAAAGGTATTTATATCACACACACATTCTTATTTATTAATTACATAGTTACATATGAATGAATTTCAGCAAACATTCTGACTTGATAGTTATTTAGTAGCTCAGGTCTTCTGCATGTAGCCTGTATGTCAGCATGGATTTCCCTGATCTGAGAATTCTACATAAACTTTCAGGAAACTCCCCTATGTCTTGAAGACAGCACTTAGTTCTCTCTATAACATAAGTAAAGTACTGCAGGCTGATTTCCTCCAGTAGCCTTTCTATAGCTCTTATATTTTACATGCTCCACCTACTTTTCCCTAGCATTAGACAGTCTGCAAAATGCAGCGTTTCCATAATTTTCAAAAAATTAAGTTTCAACAAACATTTTATGAATTTAATAACTTTTCTCAAGTTTTGAAGAGGTCACCTTTTTCATAGATTGTACTGTGAACCTTTCCTCGAAAACTTTCTCTTATGCAGAGTAGTTTGCCCTGCCTCCATCTGTGTTCAAATTATATATCCCCCATATACACTCATCTTTTCCAAGAAAAAAAATAAAATCCTCCTCTCTAAACCAAATTTCTTCATAAAAGAAATTATTCTACCAGATATGAAGTTGAACAGAGGGACCCAAATATATCAACTGTTTTCCAACTTTTAGTTCTGGGAATAGGTGGCTCAAGTTTAAGAAGTCATAATATTGTGGTTTGCTTATAATAACAGTGATGGCAGACAGTGTAATATTGCTATCCCACCACTAGACACCAGAACTTTCTCTCTTGCTTTTCTCTATTTAGGTGGACATAGTAAATATTCATCTTTTCAGATTCTCCTGCAGTTAGGAGTGGACATATGTCCCACTTTTAGCTATGAAATGAAAACATAAGTTCTTGGATAGAGCTGCTTCTGGGAAAGCTTGCTAATGGGATGGAATGACAACTTCACCATAAATTCTTACCCTCTTCACTCTTCTCCCTGTTTTAAAAGCAAATGTAATATCTGTAAGTGCATCATCAACCTTAATTCTACAGGTATGAAAGCCACACACAAATAATACCAGGCCAGGATGGCAGAACAACATTGAGTCTCAGATATCATTACCGAACTACCTTACAATCCCAAGACTGTTTAGCCCTGACTTGTTGGTGAAGGAGACAAATAAATAGCTCTTAGTATAAGTCCTTGTAAGCCTAAAACATGCAGTAGGTTTCCATAAATATGTAACGATCATGATCTGAGGTTCAACATGTATAAAAAGATCCTACTTTTTCTCACTTTATAGTTGAACTGGATAGTTTATTTGTTATTATTATCTTGTTTCATTAATTTTCTCTTTATATCCCTAATAAACAATAACAGTCTTATTTCAGTGAATTTGCTTGCTCCTGTGATTTATTGCTGATTATTAGCATATAAAAGTGTTAACAAATATATTAGTAATGTAAGGTCACATGTAATAATTATATAATGATTCATTTCATTTCAAAATGCAATGAACTTCACTGACCTATAGAACCTCATAAAACTGTCCTCAGGAGTCAACACACTGTATAGTAGTTATTCTTTGAAGTGGCCTTGTAATAAAAGCAAAAATAAATTGGAGCTTAGTTTGTTAAATATTCTGATGAAATTTGTATCTTTATCTTTTCAAAACCCTAGTAATATGAATTATAGCAGGAAGACTGCCAATATCAGATTGGAAAGTCAGGCATCCTTTTCACCTCTATAAAAAAATAATTAATCATCAAAACATGTAAAGGTAATACCACATTTATATCAGACCCTATGGCGAATTAGGTGCAAAGTGCCAACATTAGGAATTTTATTTCTTTTTATTGTGTGATATTATAATAGTCCATTTCTTAAAACTGGCATTAGAAAACTATACTTAGAAAAGAAAGTCAACCAAAACTCATTTTTCATAAATTTATTTATCAGGAAAAAGCCATGTCAGATCTTAATATGTTTTCAGAAATAATCACATAACACAAAATGAAATTGGTGAGGAAGGAGAGGTGCATCGTTATAGCACTAAGGTGCTCTTGTTTTATAGTTTGACCAGCATGATCTTTGCTATGGGATAAAACATTAACCTTTTAAAATGTAATACTTTAAGAACTTTTATTTTTTTCAGAATTTTCTGTTCTTGTTGCTTAATTAACTGAATCATTAGATTTCTCCCTTCTTATTGTAAAATTATCGCAAGTGGTGAGATGGAAGTTTTCATGACAGATATTAAATTAACTTTACTTTCCCAGTTTCATTTTTTTCCACCTGTTGAAAGCAGATAATTGCACATAGAAGAGTATTCCTGAATTATAGTTCAGGATTATAAGAATAGTTAACGTGATTCTCTGATAAATAATGCTCTCTACTCATGGAATATGAGTCTAGGGAAGTGATTGATTTAGTGGGTAATATTTTGATTTATTTTCTTATGTATTTTTAGTAATGCTTTTGGCTGTATGTTCTCTTCTGCATTTAAACTAGACTTTGAGGTGATGCTTATTATCCAAGGAAAGGGTATACCCCAAAATATAAAAAAAGAAATAGTTTTGATTTCATGGGTAAAAGTTCCAAAATAATCTTGAAAAACATACTCTCCTTTTCAGACTTTTATGCAGTAAGAGGTGACCATTTTCTCTCCAGGATTTAGATACTTGCAAAATATAATTGTTGTTTAGGATTCCAAATTTTTTCTTAGAATATCAAGAACAAATTTTCAAAAAAAAAAAAGAGCATAAATTTCATACTATAAACCAGAGCTTTTCAAAACTTTTGCAACAGCACAAATATATTCCAAGAGCAGATCATAAATATTCCAAGAAATATTGAAGGCTATAAAAGTTTTAGAGTGATAAATTAATAGTGATACAAATTTACTTTTAACTAGTCAAAATTTTCCATCATCGAAATAATAATAAAAATATATTTATGTGACAATTGAGTATCCATCCATCAATGAATAACTGGCACCTGACTTACCCTTCCACTGTAAATAACTGTAAACTTGGACAAAATATATAAAGGAATTATTTTTATGTGCTGGACAATAGGCAAAGCAGGACTGCAATCCTCACTAGAAGACACACAACAGCACTCTGAATAGGGGTTCTTTCTCCACTTGTCTTAAGGAAATGAAGCACAAGTGAATCAGGGACTTTGCTGAACTGTGGAAGCAGAAATTAGAACCCCATATTTCTGAAGTGGATGGAATCTTCAGGGCAGATTCCTAGGAAGGAGAAAAGTGAACAGAGGCAGTCCCAGAAGACTGTGAGGGGCTTAAGTGGGGTTTTTGACTGAGGGCCCTGTTGTGCAATGCTCAACAAAATACTTGGCTAAACTTGGCAGAAAGCAGCTGGTGCTGGACTGAGATTGAGTGAAGATAACAGAGATCATGCAAAGATGAAAAATATTGCAATTCTGGCCCATTCAGAAAGGAGACACTTTGCAGAAGATTCCAGGTATTCAATTAGACATACTTTGGGAATAAAAGTAACACTCTTTAAGGACAAAATCAAAATCAACCTACCTTAACAAAAAGATTAAAACCAAGACTAACAGAATCAACAAGAATCAACAGTCATGTAACTGCTTGCCAAAATAAAATTAATACCCTATAAAGAAAGAAAATATAATTCAGACATGTAAATTGGCAGAAAAGCATGACCCATAATTTTTTAAATGTTAGTCAATAGAAACACAACCCATTAGCACCTTAATATTATATTTAACACTCACAGATGTTAAAACAGCTTTTTAAAATATGTTGAAATACTTAAAGAGTGATCATAAGGGAACATCATACATTAGAGAACTACAATCTATAAAGAAAGAACCAATAGAAATTCTAGAACTGAAAAATAGAATACCTATATAGTTTGCA
Source organism: Cheirogaleus medius (assembly GCA_008086735.1). NCBI lineage: Eukaryota > Metazoa > Chordata > Mammalia > Primates > Cheirogaleidae > Cheirogaleus > Cheirogaleus medius. Next base: position 1,226,506 of record VBSM01002616.1, on the reverse strand, counting down.
ATCTAAAAAATGATTTTCTTCATAACAATATAGAAAACATAAAATACTAGAAATATACTTGACAAGAGGGGTACAATATACCTACATTGAAAACTGTAAATTAAAGAAAATCTTAATAAATAAATACAATATATTAAAATATTGGAAGACCCAATATTGTTAGAATGTCAGGCCTATCTAAATTGATTTACAGAGTCAATGAAATCCCAATCCTAATTCTATCAAGTGTTGTTATATAAACAGGAAAAATCATCCTAAACTTATATGACAAGGCAAAGGACATTGAATGACCATTGCAATGTTGAAAAAGAAGAACAAAATTAAAGGATTTATACTACCGGATATCTAGAATTTCTACAAATTCTAGAAAAGATACATTATAAATACAATGTGATATTGGTGTAAAATAGAAATATATCAATAGAACACAATAGAGTCCAGAAAGGGAAGGAACATTATATTCACAATTAATTTTTCTTTTCCTCCTTTCCCTTTATTAATAATATTCCTCAACATCCTATAACAACTTTCTTAACAAGAAAACAATCTTATTTTCTCTATTCTTAGACTAAGGCAACAGGTTTACAGTGGAGAAATCTGGCAAACATTACCTTAGACAAGTGATTAACATTAACATCATCAATGGTAAATCATGCTGATTGTATGTGTCTTTTATATGATATGCTGTGGTTTTCTTCTCCAAAACCCATAAACCCTGTCTAACCATGAGAAAGTAATCAAACTTTGAATATGAGACATTCTATTAAATATCTGATTAGTACTCCCCAAAACTCTCAAGGTCATCAAAAACAAGGAAAGTTAAAAAGAAAAACTGTCACAGTCCAGAGGAGCCAAAGGAGACATAACAATTACAGGTAAAGTACTTTCCTAGATAAAATTTTGTATCATAAAAAGGATATTAGGGAAAAATAAATGAAATCTGAAACAAACATAGAGAGTAGCTGATCATATCATAATGTATCAAGTTTGGTTCATTAGTTGAGACTAATGTATCATACTAACATAAGATGTCATTAAGGGGAATTGGGTATGGGGTATATGGGAACTCTCTCTATTATAGTTGAAATTTTTATGTGAGTCTGAAATTGTTCAAAAATTAAAAGTTTGTTTAAATAATAAAAAACATGGCCATGCAATAGGAGCAGTAATTGGCAATATGGTAGCACAGATATAATAAGGCACACCATGGCTGAAATTCATGAGTACAGAGATAGCCCAAAAAGCAAATGCTTTCCCCTTGAGGTTACCTCCCCACCCCATCCTGGAATTAGATGGCCTTTGTGGGGAAGAGAGAGAAGAATAGGAGAGAATCAGAATCATCCTAAAAGTCACTATTTTTAACTGGAAGAAGCTAATTTACCTTGATTGACAATATTAGGATTTCTACAGCTAAAGGAATTGGGAATGCTTATTTCAGCTATATGTTTATGTTTAATTCAGCTATAAGTGACAAAAGAAGGCTTATTTTGGATTTTGTTGACAATAATGAATTTGAAAATCTATACTTTCCTAGCTAGATATCAAAGGAAAAATTAATGAAGGGCCCCAAAAGAGAAAATAGAGGGTACTATAATATCAGAGCACTGAGACCCCACTCTGGGGACTCAGGAAAGATCTTCACTATTTGTTGGATGGCAGAACTTGGTTTAGCAATAGATACACTCTATCTTTGGTCTAAGTGAAATAAGGATACTGAAATGGCTCAGAAAAGCAGAATTAAATTCACCTAGTGATACAATTTTGGATGATAATATGCTGATGTGAGCATCAAGCAATCCAAGTCAGTGGGAGGGTAGAGGGAAGCAGGCCAAAATTTTAAATAGGGCAGTAGAGGTAAAAGTCTTTCTTATGGAGAAGAGCACATTGGAACAAAAACTGGAAGGAAACTTCTAATATTAGTAATGTGAATATCTGGGAGAAGGGTGTTTTGGCAGAGGGAACAGCCAATGAGAAGATGCTAAGTCAAAAGTGAGTTTGGCATGTTTGAAGAGCTGCACAGAGAACAGGCTGTCTTGAGGAAAGTGAGTAAGAATGAAAGTAGAAAATGGTATGTTCAGAGAGGTGATGGGGGCTAGATACAGTAGGGTCTTGAAGGCCGAAGTAAGAACTCCAGCATTTACTCCTAAATAAAAAAGCTCCTGGGAAGTTTCTCCAGAAGAGTGTCCTAATCTAACATTTTAATAGAATCATGAATTCCAGAAATAATTTGGAATGATTTAAGGAAATACATGCAGAAAACATGGAAAAATAACTTATGGAAAGTTTTATTTAGAGTACACACAATATGAGCTATGGATGCATTTAACTATATACACCTTGAAATGTATAATGTATAATTTCCATTCAAGAGACAAAGGGAACAAGTACTTCTATGAATATTACATTACCCTCTCTCTCTTTCTTTGTACTATATTTCTCATTAAATAAGAATTTGCATAAAATAATTTGCATAAAATGACACTAGTATAAATAGGATTTTTTCTTTAGAGAGTGTTTAATTATATCTCCACATGTGATGATTATATTGAAGGAAACTGGTGAAAAATATTAAGAATATAGTATGGATTTAAATAGTGCCCAAATGAAAATCATCTCTAAAAATAAATAGAAATCCTCTAACACAGGGAGTATATGGGGAGCATGTGGCTGTTCACTCTGAACAGAGAATATGACATTGAATTCTAGCTCTGACTTATCATGTTAACTTTCCCAATTGAATTTATGAAATCTCCAGGCAAGACAATCTAAGGAAGAATATCCCCCAGATTGTTTCACACTGAAGTCCCATTGAGAGTACTTATTCTCCCCATTCATGGCTAGGGACCAGAGCTTGCACAGCTGCATATGTAAGGCTTAGAGGCATAGGGAGATATTAAATGAGCCCCGATAGGAAGTGAAGCCCTGAGCCACTGCCACTTGGGGTAGAGAACGCAAATGTACACTACTGGAGCTAAAAAATAAAATTCTAGTACAAATTGTGACCTAGACCTATGAACCCCCTGGGAGGCCTGACAGAAGTAAAATGAAAGCTCTCTGTACCCCACTTCCACAATCCAGGGTCCAGGAAGGACCACGTGGGGCAGGGGAGTGAGGGAGATTCTTGTTAAATAGCTCACATATATTTGTGTATCTAATAGCAGGAGTTTTTTCCTCATAGTATTTCTGGGACATATTATATTTCTTCAGATGGTAATTAATATAATTCTATTTCCACTATTTATTTATTTCTATTTCCAAATCTATTTACATTATTTTAATTCTGTGCTTCCTTATGCTTCACTAAGTAGCATCCTGTTTTACTACAAATTTTAAAAGATGTTCTGCATTATTATTTTATGGGCATAAGTTCCCTTCTACATTTAGGAGCATGGAAAAATTCAACTCCTTTGGTGCACATCATATTTTTTAATGAGGTAATGTGAATATAAATCCAACAAACCTGTTTGTATAGAAGAGGCCAATAGCTTTCCTTCTAAACATTCCACTTTCTCCCAAGAGACTGAAAAGGCATTAGAGAAGTTGTTAGAGATTAAGACAAGAAAGGAAATTTAATTAATAGAAACTTTTGACTTGTGGACATGATTAAGAATGACTTCATTCAATCCCAACAAGAGACATTCTTCTCAGTAGGAGAGAATCAAACTCTATGAGAAAAAAATGCCCATATTAAAACAACATTGTACGCAGACATTTTTAGCCATTTGAAGAAGGCATTTGTCAAAATATTTTTCTCAGAAAAATTCTCAGTTTAACTTTAACATGTATATGAGGATATTGCTTTCTCTATACTCCAATAAATTAAGGCATCTGCCATTTTATCATTTAAACCAACATATGTAGTATTATTTTAGTCTTGTATGAAGACTGGTTTATTGGGTAACAGTTACCAAACAATCAATCTTTATTTAGAAAGCTGTTTTTATTCCCTTCACATCTTAAAGGCTGAGAAATAAAAGGCATAAAAATACCAATGACAGATAAAACAGAGAAAATTGCTCTGAACAAACAGTTCTAGAATAGTGTGGTGCATATAAATTATGAAAACACTAAAACTTGATCAAAAAGGAAGTTCTTTAACTTTCATTTAAATGCATGAACAGATGTGGCAGACCTAATGTCAGTGGATAAATGGCCCCAAAACGTGGAATATGAGAAAACGAGATCTCTGAATGCGTTTAAACTCATGCCAGGCATGGCTGGATTCCTCCAACAATAAATGAGTGAAAGACCTAGGGTGCGAGTAGGGCAATTGTTTGTCAAGGTTTATAGGACTTTGGTGACCAAAAACCTTAGTTGGCTCTGTGAAAAGAATGATTATCACTTAAAACTTAATTTTCTATTTCATAGTCACCTGTGCATATGAAGACAAGTTGAACCTCAATTCAAAAATGCATACCATGTACGTATATTTTGAATTACATCTTCAATTTTATTCTTTATTAATTATATAATTAAACCTATGCTTTTTTTAAAATAACCAAAACACTATAAAAGCTATTTGCAATTTTACTTCCTCAAGAATTACATATGTTTGCCCCAATTGTGTTTGTGTGTGTGTGTGTACACACAGTGTATCTTCTGGTGAAAATTTAAAGTTTAGCCAATCTGATCCGATGTTACAACACAAAATTTGAATTCTATGGAAGGATATCACTGTGGCATATGTTCCTCTCAAATACTAGAATTATTAGGACAGTCACCAGACAGATTTAAAGGTTGTATTAACAAATACACTTTAAAAACTTAAAAGTTTGAACTTTAAAAGCAGAAAACTGTTACATTTTGTAGGATAACGTACTGTATTAATCATGACATTAAAGACCCTGATTAAATATCTTTAAAAATGGATAACAACTGAAAATCATATAGAGCTTTCTTATACAGCAATTGTATTTAAGTGATTTATCTCATTTCATTTTACCTTTAATTCTGTGAGGTTTTTTTTATTATCGTGACCCAAACAACTTGTATAACTTGACTCCCTCTGTATGACCATAATCATTCCTTTCCCTTCATCTTCAATGCTGTTGTGTGAGTTCATGAATTTATCATCTCTTACCTATAACAACAGCCTATGAATTGTTCTTTTGCCCATGGATTCATAATATTGCATTTCATCCTACACATTGATGGCAAATAATATTTCTAATGTAAAATCTGTATAAGTATTTCAATGACCACAAGTCTTTCTTCCCAGTCTCTCCTTCATCCCATTCCCAGCCTCTAAACACTTTTTCCTCTATTCTAGCCTTATGGAATAATTTATAGATAATGAGCATGGTATGTTATTTCATACCTCCATACTCCTAATCATGCTCTTCTATACGTCTAAAATGTCTCTTACTCCACCTGTATTTGCTGACAAACAGTAATCCTCTTCCAAATCCTACATAAAGGTTCTTGTTCCCATGAAGATTTTTCCTTCTCTGCATTTAGAACTGTCCACTCCATTTTGGATGTGCCTATTGAATTCTATGCATACTTTATTATAGCTTTCATAATCTTTAATTGCAAATGTTTATGTTTATCCCACTATCTCCACTAAGTAGCTCTTCAAAAGAGTACTGGGCCTCTTCATCATTGTACCTCTAGTTCCAAACATACATAATTCTCAATATTTACTGAATATAGAAATAGTGATTGAAAACTAGGATCATTTGGATTCAGAGACTAATTTCCCTCTATGTCAGTATAAGAAACAAAAACATGTTATATTTACCAAATACTTAATGCTCAATATCTTTTAAATAATTTACATGTTATTTTACTTCACAATAGCCTTATGAGGAAAGTGCTATTTTAATGTCCATTTTACAGATGTATAACTAAGTCCAAGTTCTTACCAAAATTGCCTAGGATCATACAAACAGTATGTGGCCCAGGCTCTAGCTTCAGATGATTTAACTGACATATTATGCTTCCATAATAAAAATGAAGGTGGAAAAAGTTAGGAATGAATACAACCAGAGATGTAAGAAATGTATTCTTTTGTAGACTTTAACATAAGATAGCTTTTGGCATTGAATCAAAAACTAACAAGATCTCTCCTATCTTTTTTTTTTTTTTGCTTTTGCTTCACATTGTTTCCTTAGCGCTCATCAGTAAATAGTGAAGCGACCCTCCCAGGACTGGGGCAAAAATATGGACCGCTTCACGAATTTGGTGTCATCCTTGCGCAGAGGCCATGCTAATCTTCTCTATATCGTTCACAATTTTAGTATATGTGCTGCTGAAGCGAGCACGATCTCTCCTATCTTTAACATTTTTCTTGTATTCTTCCATGGTGATATCCCCAAGGAAAATTTTACATTATATAGTAAGATTTCTATATAATTATAATGAATTTTGTGCAGGGAAAAGTAGACAAAAATGAAAAAATGTTTGGCAGTTTGCAAAGTGCCAAATTAAAGCCTGAAGCCATTAACCTAACTTGTGTCTCCCCACCACCAAGTGTCAAAATGTATAGGGTGACACAAACCAAAATATTGACTTTATTGTTTAAGGAGTAAGAAAAGAAGTTTTTGATTTTTCTCTTTGCTTATCTTAACAAGGACAACAGAGAATATGATAATTTCATCCAGTGAATTATTAAATAGAAAAGACTTCATTAGGCAATGTTGTGCAAAAGAACCTGTACCTCACTGTTTTGCTAAAAGGAGATGTAACAGTACTTTCAGCCATTATAATGTTTGTATGCCAACATTTACTTGTTATAAAAAGGTTTGCAATGGTTAATGGTTAAATTTATTTTAAAATTTCTAATATTATTGTTTTCTACTAAGCTTTTATTGTTATTTATATGAATTATTTATTAAAAGACAAAATTATTTGTAAAAAGTCTCCTTTGGACCCAGACGGCAAATAATAGTGATGATTTTCTTGATATATTGAGGGTTCAATATTAATGAGAGATAAAAAAAAAAGAAACAAAGAAACAAAATGGAAGAAATACACTTAGGAAGGGTAGAATTAGTGGTTTCATTTCATAGTTTTTTGAAATTAGAATAATATTTCTGCATTTTATGTTGTCTTTTTTTCCCTCTAGGAGGTGAGCCTATGTGCATCACACAAAATATCTCAAGCATTCGTATATAAATTGGCTTTATAAAGAGCTCTCTTTACACAACACATAATTGGATGTGCTCTTGAAACAGTTCAGTGCAAGGAAATTCTCTTTCAGTTAAACACAGATGATGTTACCATCTTTCTCTAGATCAAATATCAGGTTCCTGGAGTTATTTTTTTGTTTTATAGTTTTTTCTTTGTGTGCCTGCCTTTCCCTTTATTTTTAATTTAAATAGATGTTTCCACAGTTAGATTATAGTATGCCTACTTCTGTATCTTTGACGACTTTTTCTTAGGAGTTTTAAGAAAATAACAAGGCAGTTTTTTATGTGGTGGTGGTTATATTTATAGCACCAAGATACTTGCCCTCATAAATCCTACATACGTTAACAAGGTATAGCATAGAATACTAGACAGAGAATGCTTTCTAACTCAGCTTTTTATTCTATTCTGGTCTTCAAGGGATTAGATGAGGCCCACACACATTGGGAAGGACAACTGCTTTACTCAGTTTACTGATTCAAATTTAATCTCATCCAGAAACATTCTCACAGAAACATAGCCAGAATAATGTTTCATTAAATATCTGGGCATCCTATGGCCCAATTAAGTTGACAAATAAAATTAATAACAAGTCCTCTCCTTGTTAGTTTAACACCTATACACATCTCTTTAAACCATACTTAATCTCCAAATAAAGATAATAACAAGGTCAAAATTCCCCCTAGCATGACTCACCTATCCTGCATATAACCAAAAACATACTAACCCCTTTCCCAGAAGAGGAAATAAAGTCCTTGAATGATGTTTATTCTTCTCTTTTACATTGCATAACTTAAATACTATGGTATAAAATCATCACATTTTATGTTATATTAAAATGAAATAAGAGAAACTAATAAGAGTTTAATAAGTATAAGGTAATTCAGCCCTCAGTCCATACATTTCTGTGAATTGAGAAGATTCCATCATTATTCTATTTTCGTTCGTCTTTTAAAACATAACTAGGAATAATTGATGATTAATGATGAAACAGTTCCTATGATGATGGAATGGCAAAATGTTTCAAGATATAGAAAAATGAGATCATTAAGATTCCACAATGTTGCTTAGATTTAGACATATGTAATGGATTCATAAAATAGAATGTTCTATTCTAACATAATTAGATTTTCACTTTATTCTTTGAAAGAGTCTTAAAATTCTATGAAATATCAATTTTACTAATAGTTGTAAATACTAAAAGAGGAATTCAAATCTAAATTTTGGTGCAATAAACCCTGATGGTACATCAAGTATTAAATATCTCCTATGTACATGGCATTGTGCTAAGTGCCGATGGTGGTACACTAATCTATGTTTGTATTTTTCGCATAAAATACAAGGCCTTGGCCCTTGAAGCTACTGAGAACCACTCAGTCAGGAAATGAAAGCAAACTACCTGAGGGCTGTGTTAGAGGTTTACTCACAGATGACTAAAATAAATTTTTAATAGTGGGGGCTGGCCAAGAAAATGAGCAGCAAAAGTAGATGCTAATATTAATAAAGATTGAAAATTGGTAAGGTTAGGGTAATATTAAGAAGAATATTTTAGGAAAGTATAGATTAAGTGAGGCTAGAATGCAACTAATAATCCCTGAGAATGGGGACAAATCAAGGTTCTGGAATTCTTTTGATAATTGAAAAGCAAAGAACAGGGTCAGCACAAATGAAGGAAGAGACAAAACGAGGTGAGATTTAAGTCCCAAAAGAGATACCAGTGTTGCTTTAATAAAAAGTTTATGTCATTAATCTATGAGAGATTCTGAGATATTCTCATGTTAGTACCTAAATTTGCTCTTAATTTTACATGTATAAAGGCTTTTGCAAGAAAATTAATCTCTCACTTGGTGGCATTTGCCAGATGCCTGTCTGTGGAATACAAGAAGTAAAAGCATCCCACCCACCAGTTTAACAGCTTGACTTAAGAAAATATGAGACAGCTCTTGATGGGAGAAGAAAAACAAAAACAAACCTAATGGACATTAGTCAGATTAGAAAAAAAAAAAGAGTGTGTTCAATTAATTACATGAATCCTCCTTTATAACTTGAAGGCAAGGAATTACGGAAAAAGAAAAATAGAAAGTAACTTAATTTTGTACCAAACAATAAAAAACGAATTTGGCAAAAATGTTGTAAAAATGATATTACTTCTGGGCAGCAAGAAATTCTGTGTGAAGATCTCGCTGTTAAAATTCTCTCAATATATATTTGTAAATTAGTTTATGATCTTATTGTGGAATGGATGGTTTATTCATCTGAAAGATGCTCCTTTTGAATTTCTAGCATGAAAAATTAAAGAGCACATTGTGTAAAGCATCACTTTATGTATTTTAGCACCGTGTGGATAAGCAAAAAATACATAAGCTATATATGCTAACTTCCATCACTTACATTCTACAATGGCAGTAAGATTTTGATTTATTGTATCAATGCTGATTCTAAAATGTTTTTTCAAAATTAGTTATAGAAAGTAGTCATTGCTGAAGATTTTGCAATTATAAAGTACAGATTATGTAAAAAAGAAACCATTATAACGAGAAAAAAGGATTAGAAGAAGCCTTGACATTTATTCCTAACTCTGCCACCAGCTAGTTAGACAATTCAATTAACATCTCTGGTCTTAGTTTCTTTATCAAAAATGAAGATATTATTTTAGTTCCTTCTTTTACTAATAGACTGGATAAGTGAAAAAAATGTCAAGAGCTTTTCTCAATGAGCCCTCTGTTCAGATGTCCTTGCCATTGGTTTATTCTGTCATGTACTAGCAATTACCAGGCATATTAAGCATGCTTTACTAATCAAGACAAGCCCAAACAACAGTTTAAATGTCATGATAGAAATTCTTTGCCAATCTTGAGGGCACATATACTGTGTTTGAAAAAAATAGAATTAGCAAGATTGAGGTCTCCTAACAGATATTGGTTGGCAGGGAAGAAAAAGGAATCAAAATACTACTATTAAAGATATTAAAAACTGTTGTAAAAAAGTTCCAGAGGAGATTTATTCTAAAAGAAACTTGGTTTGTCAGCCTTATAAACTTACTCTGATAGGTGAGCTTTCTTCAGAATCATCTTTGTTTTTAAGCAACATTGCTACAGCATCCTAATCTACAAGATAAATTTTTACCCTAGGCTTTAATTAGGGAGATTGAGTGTCTTTAAAATATTTTTATGCTCATATTAGATTGAAATCCACTGTCTTTTATCTGTGTACATTATTATTTTATTTTTGAAATTTCTCTACTATTGAACTGTTACAGATTAAAGGAGACTGGGTAGACATCAGAAGTAAATATAATATATGAGCCTGGATTGCATCCAGGAAAAAAATGATATAAAGGACATTATTAGGACAATTTCCAACATCTTAATATGGATTCTGTATTAGAGACAGTATTATTCAATACCTGAACTAGTCAAATTCCCAAAAGCAATAATTGTGGTGATTTAAGAGAATGCCTTATTCTCAAGGCATATGCACACTGAGATATTTAGGTATAATAGAGCATTAGGTCTGCAACTTTCTATCAAATAGATCAGGAAAAATAGTAGTTCAAATTTGTTTGTGATAAGGAGGAAACCTTGGGGGAAGAAATAGAAAGAGGTAAAAAAAAATGGCAAAATATTAATGAGTAAATCTGAGTGCAATGTAGGTATATACAAGTTATTCACAATATTGTTGCAATTTTTCTATAAGTTTGAAATTCCTTTAAGATAAGGGTTTCTAGAAGTCTCTGTTAATTGTTACCACATTAATATTGCCTAATCATAAATTACTTACAGTATTCAAATTTACATATTTCTGGGCCCATCCTATAACCACATAAAAGGTAAACAAATATATTATCATGTAGACCTTCCCACATAAGGAAAAGCCATGAATAATTATTCTATTTTTGTTTAAGAACTAGCTTATAACTCTCACGGGCAGTATCATAAATCCTTTAAAAATATTTTTTTAAAAAACAGATGGTCCCCAATTTACAATGGTTCAACTTAATGATTTTTCGAGTTTATGGTGGTGGGAAAGTGATAAACACTCAATAGAAACAGTACTTTGAATACCTATACAACCATTCTCTTTTTCACATTCAGAAGGTTATTCAATAAAATACATGAGCTATTCAACACTTTATTATAAAATAGACTTTGAGTTGGATCATTTTGCCTAACTGAAGTCTAATGTAATTATTCTGAACATGTTTAAGGTAGGCTACCTAGGCTAAGCTATGATATTTAGTAGGTTATGTGTATTAAATGCATTTTTAATTTATGATATTTTCAATTTATGATAGGTTTATTGGGAAATAAGTCCATCATAAGTCAAGGAGAATCTGTACTCTTGTTCATACAAATATGTGGAAATTATTACAGAGATATTTTATTGCTCTTTTGTAGATCAAAGTGGTTCTGGATAATTGATATATTGAAAGATCATCTTTTAAAAGTATTTTATTATGAAAACTATAAAAATTGTTATTTTATATTAGTATGCTATTCTACTTCCTAACTACTTCCTAACTTCCTAATTTTAGACTAGTAGTAGAATTACTCTGTCTTTCTTTTTAGTAGATTATAATCCACAGTTGTCATAAATACCAAAATACCAAATAAATTGTCTTGATTTCACAGTTTAGAAGGGCAGATTGAAATCATAAATTTAGTTTAGACATTGCAATTTTAGCATGACACCCTAATTTAATATCAAGTTTTGGCACTTCTGAATTTCATTCAAGCCATAATAATCCATTTTTAAATGCAAATCCTTAAAAATGGGTTTCAGCGGAATATGAATTTGAAACTTCAGGCTAGCTAGCCATGGCTGGGAGGACATGTCATGATTTACAGAGTTATGATACACATATATTTCTTTTATCAAATTATTGACAAAAGGCATAAGATACTATAGCTTATTTCTGAGATAAATCATAGTCTGATGAAAGTACTGTTTATAAGAGAAGATAATATGGCAAAATGTTCCTCCTCTCTCTGATTTACTATTCATTTATCTTAAAATACCTGGGTAGGTAAAAAAAAAATATATAAAGTTTTAACAACTCCTCTAAATAAAAATGGAATTCATAAGGGTCAAAATCTCTAGATAAATTAAATTTTTTAATTAAAAATGACCACTCACAAGCAACACCATTGGCTATTAGGACAACTAATTACAACATACAGCTGGTATTCAGTAGCTGCACAATTGTCTTAACCCTAAAATGCACAGATGCTTCAATATGCCCTAGAGAGCAAGGCAGATTAGTATGTGATAAGAAACCCTTAGACACCCAGCTTAGGACCCAACACTTGAGCTTCATGAAGTAGTCACAAAATAGTGTGACTCTGAAAAATGCATGTTTTATTGATTTTTAATCTTTAATGAAACCCTTTAAATAACAATTTAATACGTGCTTCTCTTTGAAAGATCTGATTCTCTCAATGCATATATTACAATTATTGAATGGAAAGAGAATAATTAAAGACAATTAAAACTTCACAATACATTCCTTTTACTTGCCTTAATTTGTGCACTAAATATTTAAAGCCATAATTTTGAAGACCATTCATTTATGAAGAACTAATCCATGCTACTTGCTTTGTATTGAGAAAATGACTTAAATAATGGAAAATTTCTATTTTTTAATTTTATTTTTATACCAAAGACTTAAGTAATACCATCAACCCTATAACTGCAAGAAAACTAAGGAGTTTTTCCTAACTTTCTTATGTTGTATACTATTGTTTTAACATAGTTTCTTATATTTCAATATGAAGTAAGGCAATCTAGTTAAGTGATACAAGTACAAGGAAGTGAAAGGTGACAATGAAATGCACAATGAAAATGTACAAATTTTTGATGTCATGATAGTTTTCCTTTTCTAAGAATAAATGTCATAAAATACTGACAGGAATTCTAAACTGAGCCATGATCCTGTATTTGGATTTCAATTAACTTGAGAGTCTATCTGTACATATTTTGAAGCAAATTTTATTGAAGATGCCTCTTAATTACATAAATTGAGAATCTGGGCTCCAACCCTCAAAATACAAGGAGGATTTAAGAGGCAATCTCTTATATTCTTCTGTCAAAATCAAGTATGTAAAAACTCTCATGATAATTTGGCAAGAACAAAGCACATGGGAGCCAATCGCTATGAAGAACAATTGTCCACTGTCAAACCCTTTTAATTCCTTGCTATTTAAAGTATGGTCACCAGCACACATCAAAGTATGTCAGAAATTCAAAACCATGTCCCACTCCAGACCTACAAAATCATAAACTACATTTTAAAAGTATTTCTGAGTAATTTATATGCATGGTTTGAGAAGCACTGCTTTAAATTAAATTTGGAGAAGGCATAGGAGAGAAGGAGTGAGTGGAAACCATCGCATCTATATCTACATTTTCCCACCTAATTAGACATGTCACAGTACTAAGTATACAATACAATTTTATATACTACTGTATTTGTCAGGCACTATGTGAAGACTCTTATATCTATTGTCTTGCTTATATCTCACAACAAACCTATGTGATGGGAACCATTACTGACATTTTATAATGAAAAAATTGGGATTTACAAAAGTAGACAGGCCAAGTTCACACAGACAATAACTGGTAGGAGGTAGTCTGACTGAAGAACTTATGCACTTAATTATTATATTGTATTACCTAGCATAAGGCTATGTGGAAATTCCAACTTCTATTAAAATGACACCAATTTTTGAATGGAGAACATATAAATTATATAAAGACTACAATGGAAAAAAAAATTCTGCCCTAGATTTAAAAGAAATATTATAGAACATGAATCTTAAATAGCCTAGGCTTTTAAAAGGCTCCATATTTGCCAATTTGTGGTTTTTAAAATGGTAAAATATGAAATCAGAAAAATTTGGATGGATACAAGTCCGGCTACTCACAAACCAAATAGGTTCAACTTAATTCTCTACTCATGAAAATATAGAATGAGATATTAACAATTAATTCTAAAACTATTTAGGTGTTCTGATGATCATATATATTAGAAAATGTTTATTCGTATGTTTGGAAAGATACGTGTCTCTCAATTAATCTGGAATGCAAAGTATAGAATCAGACAGATGCCAATAAATACTTTTAAAACATTTTTCTTTCTTTAGTTAGAGCTATTTATTGATAAATTATAAAGATAACAGATGCTGCTCTATTTGCACTGGTGGTGGGGACCAAAAAATGAGTAAAATATAAAGGAAATACTACAGTGATTTTTCTTATACTCAATTTCATAACTAATATGATGAAAAATAGCTGACACATTGAACCACTGATTATTGTAAGGCACTGCCACAAGGTGTTTTTTAAAACTCTAGTTTAATCTTAACCACGAAGGATTAGCTCCAGGATTTAAATCCAGGTAGGCTGGCTCCCATTTTCACAATTCATGCACATAACTTTAGAAAAAGCTTTCTTTATCTCTCAGTATATTTAACATATTTCCGATTTTCTCCCTCTTCAAAACAGAACATATACATAATTTTCTCTTTGAACTCTTTTAGAGATGAATATTATCATCCCTCTATAGTCACACTAATTTAGTGATCTTATAAGTGAGATAAATGCCTTAGGTTTATTTGATCAATATATATGAATTATGCCTTTAGTGCCTAGTTTCTAGTTTTTTTCATTCAAAAAAAGACTGAAAGATAACCTGTAATTTGTTTCCTTGCACCATCTAGTGGATTTAAATGACAACTGCGGCAATACTATAAAAGATCACAAGTCAATCAAGGAAGTCAAAATTTCAAAGGTATCCAGAGAACTGTTCTTAAAATGATATTTCGGATCATACCACAACAATACACGTAATTATTATTTTTAATTTTTTCAGAGGAAACTAACTAAGCATGGTTGCTGAATTCATTAGCGAATGTTTAAATCCACAAATAACATAACAGACCATCCTTGCAATCTTTTCATAATCAGAAGTGATGAAAGTGAGATACAGTTTAGTTCCTCCCATTCGTTTTCATAAATTCAAACGCACTCCAGGCAGCTGCGCGTGAGAAGTCCTGCGCGTCTGCGCGGAGCAGTGCGCAAGCGCGCTGAGGAGCGGAAGCGGGGAGGCGGGGCTAGGCCCGACAAGCGAGCGGAAGAGGCCCGGGCGGCTGGGTGAGGCTACGAGACGGTTTGGCGGTGAGTCGTGGGCTACGCGCAGGTCACGGCTCCAGAACCCGTGAGACTTCAAAACGAACTGAAGGACTTGCGATTCCCAAGCAGTCGCCGCCGCCGCTGCTGCTTGTGCCACCGCGGACGTCACCGTCCCCACCGCCGGAGAACGCGGCCCTGAGAGGCCTCTAGGCCTAGGCGCGGCCCGCGGAGCCGGACGTGTTGCTGCCGTGAGTAAAAGGAGCGCCCTCTCCACGATCACTTACAAATTAAAATGGAGGAAATTTCGTTGGCTAACCTGGATACTAACAAGCTAGAGGCCATCGCTCAGGAGATATACGTAGATCTGATAGAGGATTCCTGTTTGGGATTCTGCTTTGAGGTACACCGGGCAGTCAAGTGTGGCTACTTCTACCTGGAGTTCGCAGAGACTGGTAGCGTGAAGGATTTTGGCATTCAGCCAGTGGAAGACAAAGGAGCGTGTCGCCTACCGCTTTGCTCCATTCCTGGAGAACCTGGGAATGGGCCTGCTCAGGAGCTGCAGCGCTCACCTCCGGAATTCCAGTAGCTGCAACATGAGAGAGTCTGAGAGTGACCAAGACAATAACATAGACTGGTCCTGTGGCTTGGAAGAATAAGCTTAAAAAAAAAAAAAAAAAAGACAAAAGTCTTAATTCCCCTTGAAGATCCTAGCATTTTAAAACCCAGAGTGGTGGAGAATTTAGGAATTCAGATCCTTTTCTAAGTGTATTTCCTGGGATCAGATCTGAAACCCTGGGCTGGGGGAGCCACACAGTCTGCATATTGATCTCTAAGACACCAGGATGTGCACAAGATCCTGTAGTGCCCCCCAGTGCACAGGTGAGCAGTTGTTTGCCCAGCATATAAAATCCTTTGGTTTCCTCAGCCTTTTTGTCTGCCTGATATCAAGGGCCTCCTGGGCAGTTTGGACATTACTGTTGGTCAGGCCATAATCAGTGGCCTTCAATGGGACTGCTCATCTGATCTGTGAGCCTTTGATTTGAGTTTCTCTGAATTAAAGGTGTGCGATCTGGATACTAACAATTTCAGCTTGGGAAAACCAAGAATAAGAATTCCCAAATTTGATAGGAGTGTTCTGTGGCCTTGACTCCGACAAGAAGAAACATCAGAATCACCTGTTTCCCAAAGGTCCTGCATTTACAATGATTTCAACCGACTTGGGGACAAGGCCTAGCCTTTGGCTTAGCAGAGCCCTCTTTCTTTCTTGCCTGGTGGCATAGGCTTGGCAAATGGATGACTTAGTTGTCCCAAACAGGCTGAGGATTAAATTATGATCCCCTGAGGAGGTAGCAGGGACCTCTGCAACTATGCACGATCTCTCAAACTGCAAGATTCATATCTGGATGTATTATGCTGTGGACATGTGTTTGGTGGGGCATTCATTTCCTACTCTGAGTTACTGGTTACCTAGCCAGTCCGTGGGTGTGACTTGGCCATTATGCCAGGTACTACCCGCCTCCCACCCCAGGTCAGGACTGAACTATAGAAGAACATCATGGCTGTGCAGGTGGCTGTGGTTAAAAAACTGAGCCCAGAGGGGACCTCTTCCAGCTGCCCTCAATAATGTGAATGGGTTAGTGCTAGGAGCCAAGGAGCAGAACTGGGTCATCT